>JAQZBX010101690.1:0-11235 GCA_029593785.1 Cabassous unicinctus
CTTGGACAGAGTTATAGATATGACCTGTTACTTTGCCTGGTTCCTATACACTGTAAATAAATTTTTAAGAGACTGATTGGCAGAACAGCCTAATCCCTGTCTGTGCTTGGCTTTACCACTAGATGCCAGGGCAAGCAAACACATGTTCAGCTTGCTCTGCTTTGTTCAGGCTATATATTGCTGATAGAAAACCTGCTCTTGGCATTTCTGGCCTTGAAGAAGGTCACTGCTTACCATTCCTCTGCCTGGAGCAGTGATTTCCAAACTTTTTTGCCAAAGTACTCCCTAATAGTTAAAAAACAAAACAAAACCCACAACTGAATTCCTTTGCACATTTAAAAACTGTTCATAAGTTTAGATATTGGCAAAGATCATTATTTTCAGCATAATATAAATTTTGACATTTTAAAACTTTCGTCACTCAAATTATCCAATTGAATTTACATACCATAGAAATTTGATACTATACATATGAAAAATAAAGATAAATTTTTACATCTTTCATGCACTTCTCCCACAAGTTTTTATCCTAATGTAATAGAGCAAAACCCTACTATTATGTATAAGTGGGACTCTAAAAATTGAAAATGTGGGGTCATGTTACTGCCCCCCACAAAAGTATTTTCAGCCTGTACTGATACAAAAAGCTCAAAAGTAAAGAGGTGAAACTTTTACTGTACAAACTGACCATTCAGTAAGCTGACCATGAGGCAGTCATTTTTTCACTCCCACCACCTGCCACCACTATAGACTATCAGAAGTTCATCTCTCTTGTTTGGGAGTAGGGGTCAGGGATGGAGGACAGGGACCAGTTCCGTTCGATCTGATTTTCCTATTCTTGGAGTTTGTTATCAAAGGATTTTATTATGTATTTTATGGCTAAAAGTCACATTGATCACACTATCATACATCTCTGCAATAAAAATAACTTAAAACTTTAAAAATTTATTTATTGTGATCTTAAGGATATGTTAAAGTTTTTCTATCTTGAGTTATGAAAATTGTTCTGTGTAATTGATCAAAATGTAAATATATTAACATTTTGATACTTATTAAATAAAATGCAGACTTTTTGGAAATTTTTTCAATGAGATTAATTTTTTCAATTAATTTACATATTTTAAATAAATATGGCATTGCTAGAATGAAAGAGGGTTCAGCATCAATTCTATTTTCCTTTCTATTTATGTAAGTACTGAAAAGCAGCTCCTAAATACAGTAAATAGATGGGAATGGAAGGAGCTTTGTTAAAGCAATTTACTCATTACTTTAAACTCCATGCGAAAAACTGCGTTGTGATTTATCATCAGAAGTGATTTTTTAATCATCCTTCAGCTGACAACATCGTTAGTTTCTTATTCATTTTTGTTGAAAGCAGAGAATTGGTAGTTTCCTGACTTTTAGAAGATTACATTAACTTGGAATTATTCATAGATTTGGAGGCTAACCCAAAATGTGTCAAATGATTATGAATTGCACCTGTTATTCCTTCACTTAGAGAAACTTTATTTAATTCAGCATATTCAGCAAGGGTTGGGAAAATCAAACTTGCTCCTTTTCAGAACACCTTTTCTGATAACAATATTTTTGATACAATTAGTCTTATGTACTTAAAATAGATATTTGTCAAAACCTTGGAGCTAAAAATAAAAACAAAACCAAGAAATAAACAAAAAACTTGGAGTTGCAGATGGAATCATTTAATTGTTGCTAAATGTCCACCCTGTCATTGTCAAATCAGATAATCATACAAAAATTCAGAAGCTTGTGTTAATGAGTTTTGAAGAATATTAAAAATCATTAAGAAATAAATTACAGAACACCTCTTGTGAAAGATTACTAAAAGCAGCCAAGATTTAAAAGTATCTAGATTTAACACAATTTGTCTTCCATAATTTAAAAAATAATATAAATTATTTCTCATTTAAATTTTAACAAAAGGCATTTGTAGCTAAAAGTATAAATTACTTAAGAAGCAAGTAATTTGATAAAAGACAAGATATTTCAATAAAGAGATGTGAAAATATTGAAGGTATATAGCTGGTGAAATTAGGAAACAATTTCCTATAGAATGGTGTATGTTGACAGAAACTAGTCCGGCAGCTAGTATCTATTTTTTTGTTCATCGGTGTAGGAAATATTAATCATTACATAAGATTAAATAGAGACGTGACTGTATGTAGAATACTTCATGAAAAGATTGTGAAAAGTTGTGTCTGTAGGTGTTATTCAGTGCATTATGAGTCCTGAAAATGATGCCAAGTTACAGTCATCAGCACTGATAAACTATTCTTGTTCTGACTGTTCAAAGGTACTTTTCTTTCCAGTCAATGACTTGTTCTAACGTTGAGTATTTAAAATAATTTTAAAAAATTACTTTTGAGGAAAGCTGTTTGTAGCATTCAGTATTTCCTACAGATGCTTGTTGCTTGGCTGATGGGATTTCCATCAAGAGTGATATATTTCTTCCTTGGCAAGAATTTGGGGATAGAAGAGGCCAATTTGTTAAATAAAAATCATTACTGCCACTTTACCCCATTTAACCACATATCCAAATTTTGAACATCCTATGAAGTCCCAAAATGCCCAATTCTAAATCCCCTGTAGGAGAAATATAAGACAGGGCAAGTCAGGAACCCTAAGGAGTTAGGCTGTCTTGAGAAAACTTGAAAGGAGGCTTCCTGTTTTGTACCCTGTAGACTTCAGTGCCTTAGGGCAATGCAGTCTAGAACAGGTTGGGATGGGTGAGTGCAGCGTTTTGTCTTACAAAGTGGAAGAACTATATGGATGCCAGTGGAGTTGTTTCTTTTTCTCTTTTCTGTTTTGCTCAGTTTGAAGAATGGGTATGCATGAAAGGAGAGAATGTGGAGGAAGATTCCTTTAAAATTGCCCTTGCCCAGGGACCCCTGTGGTTATACATGCCCCATATGAAGACTTTTGATGGAGTGTTGAAACTTTGCCCTTAAACCTTTGTGATCATAAAATGCTTTTATTAATGATATTATAATATGCTTTTCTGAGTTCACGTTTGATAAAGGTTCTTATTTAGGACTTCCTTAGAAAAGCACTGAGAAAACTGGGTAAATATTTTGTAGAGAGTGTACACCACCTAAGCTGCCCCTGCCTCATGAATGTCATAAAGCCTGTCCATCCACCAGCCGGCACCTGGCCTCTTGAGTTCCCTTTATCTGATACCGTCAGGAACACCTGGGTTAGCATGCGCCCCACCTCCCTGGAGTGCTGCTTCCGTCCTGAGCCGTGTTGAAATCACACACACAAGCACACGGAAAACAGTTTGCAGCGTGGACAGCTGAGACAATCCCGCGCCCTCTGAGCGCTTCAGTGATTACACTGCCCTTCTGTTAGCTTGCCTGAAATGTTTAGGGTTGGGAGAAAAAAAAAGAATCCTTAAAATAAAAATAAAATGTTTAAAGAGCACTGCAGGGAACAATGACCACTCTGAGTGTGCAGGAGAAAATGTGGGAGCTCCAAACCTTATCAGTGATCATTCGGGATATTCAGGAAAGACAGGTAAAATGTAAACGAACCTTCAGTCATAAAATTTATGTTAAGCCCTTCATTCCTTACTACAGGCAACTTCTTTGTGCTCTAAAGTTTGAGATTTGGAAGGAAAGAAGGAAGGAGAACTTTTAGAAATTATATGTAGGAAAGTTCCAATTTAGCACAACAATTTAAAACATTCTTATAAGTGAATTTGGCTTAAATTTATAGATTGATGGTGTGCAATAAGTCTTATGCTGTCTTAGATATCACAGTTCTTTATTCTTGAGAAAGATGATTATTTCATTTAAAGACCTCCCTCTATCACATTTTTTATGGCCTTGCTAAGTTAAGTCATTTATTTCCAGGCTGTATTTGAAGGTCATCTTTGGGGAGAAATTTTATTACTCATGTTCAAGGTAGAGGGGAGCAGACTAAGTTAAGCCTTAGGAATTTCTCAGCACAAACAGAAATCTCTGTACAAAGAAGAGGAAGAACTTGGGGACTGCACAACTGGAATGCCTCATCCAAGTGAATGTGTTTCCTTTGGTCCTCTTAATTTACTTTCTTCCTTTGATGCACAAAGTTTTTATTTATCTCCTCTCTGAAAAGCATTCCTAAAATCCACATCTATTGCCCTGAGTTCCAGAAGTTCATCTCTACCAGCTTACTGGATATTTCATTGGTGTTATCAGCATCTTTAATTCCATACATTAAAAAACAAACATATGGTTATTCCTGTGTCCCATTCCCCAGCCTAGGCTTCTGTCACCCAAGCCTCGTCCCTCACATCTCTTACAATCATAGTCACCAAGCTTGTTATTCTTTCTCCATAGTACTTTCCATAACTATTCTCTCTTTTCCACTCTCATTGCCACAGCTTTAACCCTTATCATCCCTTACCTGACATGCTAAAAATATTTCCTGATTTTCTTGTTTGTATACCCCACTATCTTTTACACTGTGACCTGAATTATCTTCCTAAAGCATGGGTTGGGAAATTTGGGGAATTCACATATATGTGAAAGAAAAACAACATACTCCTAAATAGTCAATGGGTCAAAGAAGAATCATAAGGGAAATTAGAAAACACTTCAAGATGAATGGAAATGAAAACACGCCAAAACGTATGGGATGCAGCAAAAGCAGTGCTCAGAGGGAAATTTATAGCTATAAATGTCTAAAGCATGGGTCAGAGCAGATCATTTCCCTGCTCAGAAAGTCTTTAGTGGCTCACTAGTGGGATCTCCCTGATGTGAGACTCCAAAGCCTGGGCCCATTTTGCCTTTGTATGTTTTGTCCTTTATCCCCTCCACACATTCTGCTCTCCACTTAGAACACAACGCCCTTTCTCCCCTTCTCCATTTGGTGAAGAGTCCTCAACTCTACTTTCCTCTCTTCCTACCTGAAATTACCCATTTCTTCCTTGAACTCATAGATTGTTGTTAACCTGTATTAGAACACTTAGCTGAATCTACATCTAACTGGCCCACCATAGTTTCCATTTCTGGAGTACAGATATCTTAGCCATTTCCCTACCCTTCTAGCGCCTGGAGCACCTCGTGCAATGCCTTGCATGTGGTGGGTACTGAGAAAAGCTTTGTGGAATGTTGATAGAGCAGAACATGCATATCATTCACCCCTGGAGCAAGTTCATTCCAGGCAGTATCTCCTCAAGCCAGTCGTTTCAGTAAACTTGACAGTAACTGAGCCATGAATTCATGTTCAGCTGAAAAATACGAAGCCAGGAGCAGTTACTGCAGATATTTGAATAAGATCAAAAACTAATGGTGCAGGCATCAGGTCACGGTATTACGTGTTCACAAAGCCAGGGCACATGCCGAGTACAAGTTCAGGTCCTCACAGGAGAAAAAGTGAGCTGTTTAGCTGATACGTTTTTGTGAGGAGGGAATGTAGAATTATTGTGGACATGGACTTTGAAGCAAATACTTCTTTTGGATTGCCCCTGACCCTAAGAGGTTCTCACTAGTTTGTTTACCTTTAGAGCAACACACAAAGCAGGATAGGGTGGGCAACTGCTATTTAACCAGTCCTGTCTAAACACTGAAGACCCTCTGAAAGATCTAAAAGCCTCTTTTCCAAAATGGAACTATTTCTTCATCTCAGCTTAGTGCAGTAAAAAATTAACCCACAAAGATGATCAGAGTCTGTAGCAAAAACTGCTGGTTTCTGTTGTTTGAGGATGCTTCATTTGTCACACTGCAGACAGGCTGTGCCTTTCTAACCTCCCAGGCAGCCAAGATACGGGTCCCCTCTGCATCTAGAAGGAACCGGGGTTTGCTAATGAAGCTGGAGGGAGAGTGTTGGGCTTTTCGGAGGCGACAGTGAGCCTGCTTGAATCAGCCCTTTGCTCTGCTGCTCCCAAGTGTCGGGTCGGTTCTGCCTGCTGCGTGCTCTGTGTTCTCTGCAAGCCTCTGGACTTGAGACTGCTGTAGGCCCTGGAGAGAAACGGCTTGGCTGTTGCTTCCTTGCAGTCTGTTTTCCATCTCTTCTGTTGGAATAGGTTGTGTTTGACTTTGCTCTTAGGTCTAAGTATGTCTCTTTTTAAATTAATTAATTATTAGTTTATTTATTTTTAAGAACCTTTAGATTACACAAATGTTACCTAATAAGTATGTCTCTTGATGCTTCTTGCCTTTGAGCCATGCTTGAGTGTGGAGGAGATGCATAATTCTGATTTTTAAAAAAAGTTTCATTCTATGTCCCCACTTACAACGTGATGCAAAACCATTTCTGATATCCCCTAGGACTCTGTGTCTTCTTAAATCTCCTGCTTAAGACAAAGGATGAATAAATTCTCACTGTGGGCCCAATCAAATATAGAGGTGGTATACTGGCCTCCCCCAACCGCCCAGTTTCAAGCTCTGCTTGTGAGACTCTTTTGTTAACGCAATTAATACTTGGAGAGCTGTGGCTGACACCTCATTATCCTGATTGAAACCACATATTTTGTGCTTCCTCAGACCCTACCGTGTAGGGGCCATACCTAAAACAAACAGCCCATTGGAAGTAGGGCTTCCTTGAAGTTCAAGAATGTCTGTTATGGAAAATGAAGATAACTGTGAAGAAGGCTTTTCCTCAACTGTGATAGATAAAGTGCAAATGGGCCGAGGCTCACATTCTATTGAAAGCTTTCAAAGATATGTTTCAAGGAAACCACTTCCCTCTGTACTTTATAGTCAGTGAGGCATGCACAGGGAGAGATGGCTAACAATCTGAAGTAGGGTTCAAGAGGGGCCTCAAGGGCAGCCTGGTTTTGAAGGGTCTGGAGTCAGGTCTGGGTGGAAACCTTGGTTGTGACACTTACTGGTGGTGTGGCCTAGGCAAGTTACTAATCCTTTCTCAACTCCCAGTTTTCCCTATAAAACGTTCTTTACACGGTTGTCATAGGACTAAATGCCTGGTGGATAATGGCTGATTTGGCTGGAGAATCTTAGAGTAAAACAGAAAGAAAACATCTTTACAGTTTAGCACAGTGCTAAATGCTATGCTAGCTCACTGAGGAGCTGCAGGGCTAGGGCTCCTTAAATCTTCCATGGTTGAGGTATGCATGATCCCGGAACCTGGGATGGTACTGAGACTGCTGGCAAAAGCACATTGGTTCTGGCCCTGGGAATAAGGGGCGTGTGATAGACAGGAGGCCAGGAGCCAGGTCGCTCTATCAATTCAGCAGGAGGTGATTTCACATTGGCGTCCATACAAGCAGACTGAGTTACCAAAGTAGATGTGATGCAGAAGAAAAATAATTATAATACATGATGTGATCAAAGTACACAGAGGATGTTATGGGAGCAGAAGCAAAGATTAATGGACTAGGGAACCAGAGATGGCTTCCTGTAAGTGGAGACACCGGCTACCTTGAAGAATAAGCAGGCCTGAGAGAGAGAAAGGCAATAGCTTACCGCGGAGCAGAGCAGGACATGCTCTCAGTACCTTCCCAGTGGAGTTCTGCTTTTCCTCAAAACCAAGGTCTAGATTCTAAACCCCCTCGACTCTTGCTCTGAGCCCCAGCATCTGTGTCATGTGCTTGGCTAACACTGAGCCAGACTGGACCTGGCAAGAACTGCTCTTGAAAGTTTGTCTGGGTCCTGACCCTGAAGCCTTTGAGGAGTAGTGACGTTGGCTTGAACCCTGAGCAGGTTCTCAGATTTCTGCTAGACTGGTTCTACTGCAAGCGCTCTGTGGGGTAGGGAGGTCCCCGTCCCATGCCTGCCTACGAGCACTGAAATGATTTGCTTGCTGTCGCCCTAGAGTGACAGCCTCCACTAAAGAGCAGACAGCTTAAAAGGCCATCTCGCACTGGCCCTTAGAAGGATTTATGGAAACCCAAGCCTTGTGTTTCAGAGGCTCTCAAGGGTAATTTATCATGAGAATCTCTTGAGGGATTTTCTTTTAACTTTTTATTGTAAAATCTATACAACTCAAAAATTCCCATTTTGGCCATTCTCAAGTGTACAGTTCAAAATATTGTGCTGCCATCACTACCATCCTCTCCCCAATTTTTCCACCACCTCAAATAGAAGCTCTGCACCCATTAAGCAATAACTCCCACTTCCCCTCCCGCTTCACGGCCCCCCTGCAATCTGTAATCTCTCTGGCTCTATGAAATTTGCTTATTCTAGGCAGAGACCGAGGCCTCATCCTTAGCGATCCTGGAGTGGGGCCGGGGTGTGGGTCTTTATTTTTATTTTTTTTTCATCTCCCCCAGGTGGCTCTGATCACCAGCCAGCTCTGGGAGCCTCGGCTGAGAAGCCAGCCCTTGGGCTGTGTGCAGGGCCACAGCTGGCTGCCTCGGTGCCCTGAGACCTGGTCCTGAAAGACACTCGTCATTCTGAGGAGCTGTCCTGAGAGGAGGTGGTGCGCGCCGCCTTGTGAGCACAGCGTTTCTCCTCGCAGACCGAGGCAGCAAAAGCCGTCCAGCGAGAGACGCAGGCAGCCGCCAGCCGAGCCGCCCCGGCGTCCCGCCGGCTCTCCAGCTCCCAGGCCTTCCTGGCTACTGCCTGTGGCTGCTGCCACGAGGAGCTGCTTCGTCCTCGCACCACCTCCCCGACATGGCTGAAGCTCGCACAAGCTGGCTCCCGCTGCCTGCGACTCCAGAGCCCGGTCTCACTGGACACGGCTTCCCCAAAGAGCAAGCGAGGCCATGCCGCCCATGTCACACGCCGGCCCGAAATGGCAACTTCCTTCCCAAACACGTCTGAGAAGGAAAGCGGCCCTGGCCCGGGGAGGAACCAAACACAGCCCTCCTACTATTAAATAGTCTATTCGGCTATTAACTTTCTTCATGAAGAAAGAAATGGAGGGAAAGGAGCCGTGCTGAGTGGCAGAAACGAGCGGCAGCGCTGGACGCGGCGCCCGCAGGGCCGGGCTCAGATGCGCCTCCCCAAGGGCCAGGAAATGGCCCGTTTGCGGTGCAGATGAACTCTAGGCGAAGCCAGCTCAGGCGTGCTGACCCCAGCCTGTTCCCCCAGTTCACCCTCTGGGTCAGCCCGAGGCTCACAGAGCTCTCTGGCCTGGGCTGGGATTTTTGACCAGTTGGGCTTAGCTTGTAGCTGAAACAGTCGACACTGCCCAGGAAGCAAATGGGGCACAACTGTACTGGCATGGAACTAGGAGATCGACTCTGTCCCCAAGGGGCCAGCAACCCTTGCCAAGCCAGGATGCCCTTAGGTTCTTCCCGCACAGGACACGTAAATAGTCTACCCTTGAACAGAAAGCATGTCCGAGCCTCTAGCCACCCACCACATACCTGAAAAACCAGAAATGTGCACCCAGCCCGGGAACTGTGATTTTATCGCAGCGTCTGTTGATTGGGTGAGTTCCCAATGGCTCAGACAATTCAGTTAGTAGCTGCATTACCGCCCTTGGGCAAGGTAGGCCTGCTCGTTCCTGTGGCCGCAGAGCAGCCCTGCACCCAGCCAGCCAGCTAGCTGCATGGCAGATGTCCGTCCCTGGGCCAGAGCAGTTCCCAGGCAGAAAAGGTCACACAACCACCATAAAATTGGCTCTGTGCTGTCATTCGTCCCCTACAAGTGGCCTTCAGTCATTTCCCAGGAACCCTAAAGCTTCTGCAGGGCACCTGTAGAAAGGAACGTGGGCTCGATGCCTCTCCCCACGCCCCCAGCTTCACACAGAGCAGTCCCCCTTTATCTCTTTTTTTATTGGACTCCCCATCATTTTATTTGAAGAAAGGGTATGTTAATAATGAGAGCTAAGTGTTTTATTCCTTAAAACAAGTCCACAGCACAGTTGAGGAAACAAAAGTTACATATCCTATCCAAGGTCAGAAAGTTCTAATTGGGAAAACCAGGGACTGATTTCTGTGACTCTAGAGCCCTAACTGGCACTGCTCTCTGGCAAGGACCACAGGAAAGTCCATCCGAGTGAGGAAAAAAATATTAGCCTTACACAAAAGCAATCACTCTCAACCTTGGCTGCACATTGGAATCGCCTAGGAAGCTTTAACAATTACGGATGCCAACTCTTACCTCCAGACGTATCGATTTAATCGATACGGGATGCAGCCTGGCCAAAGGGGTTCATTTTTAAAGATTGAGAACCACTGCTTTAGAGAAACAGTGATGGGAATCCAATATTTGAAATTACATGTCAGCACTGATTTGAGGGTGTCAAAGATGGGAATTTCTCTCAAGGCAAATGCGCTCACCTGATAGTATAAAAAGTAAAAAAGCAAGAGAGCAAAACTCCTTCTTTACCTCTGTGCAGGGTGAAGAGGATTTTTCTCTTCCCTCCTTTTCCTCCATGGCCTGGGTGGACGGCAGGCCTGGGTGGTGTCTGCCTCGCAGCCGCTTACTTGGCGAGGCAGACACAAAGAACAGTTAACACGTGGGGGAGGCAGGCAAGGATGGGGGGAGCTATGACCTGGAAATTCTGATTTTTAATGTGCTATCTGTATATATTTCTTATATCTCAATTAATGTCCCCCAAATCCATGATGAACAAAATGTCAAAAATTTAAATGCAGACAGGGTCCAACAGGGCCAGGATCAGAATGAAGGGAGGGACGCGAGTTGTGCAAGTGTAGGAGTGGATCCCGTCTCTATTTAGAATGGATTTTTTTTGCATTCATTTTGATTTTTTAAAATATTGCATTAAGATGTTATTTATCTTAAATTTTGCACTCCACCCTTTGTCTCAGTTCCCACAAGCGGAGTAAACAACTTTTTTGCTTTTTCAGATCCATCTGAACAGACAAAAGCATGCCCTTGACAAAGAATCAGGAAAAAATACTAGGCCTCTCAAAGGCCAGATGAGGATTGCTTACATCAAAGCGAAGGCTTTCATGGAGGAATGACTGAGCTGTGCAGAGTCTGCAGGTGAGAAGAGAGAAGGCCTGGCAACCCAGCACAGAGAGGCTAAGCTGGTGCGGCATGGCGGCCCAGCACAGAGAGGCTAAGCTGGTGCGGCATGGCAGCCCAGCACAGAGAGGCTAAGCTGGTGCGGTGTGGCGGCCCAGCTCAGTTGGTTCCTTACCTGGGCTGTACACACAACTCCCCATTAGGCAGGGTTGGATTACTAGCTGTTTCCTAAGCAAATTAATCTGTTTGCCCTTCAGTTCCTTCATCTGTAAAAACAGAGCTAATATACCCCTCACAAGGACATTTTAAGGATGAATGAGGTAATAAATATATGAAGCACTTTGCACAGTGCCTGTTATAGTCTAAGTGCTGAAGAAAAAAAAAAAAAAAAAAA
>JAQZBX010101691.1:0-11236 GCA_029593785.1 Cabassous unicinctus
TATAAGATATTAAATTTTAAACCCATGATAAACACAGGAAAAATAGAAGAAAAATATATCCAGATAGAAATGAGAAGGCACTCAATATGGTACAACAAAACATCAAATAAATAAAAGTAGGGACTAACAGAAGTGAGGGGGAAAATGTATAAGACTTGCAAAGATAAAGAGGAAAATGCAGGGAAAAGTTCCATATTATTTATAGAGTCTTTAAATGTAAATGGATTAAACTCTCCAGTCAAAAGGCAGAGATTGTCTGAATGGATAAAAAAATGCATGACCCAAATATATGTTGTCAGCATGAGATGTACCCTAATTTCAAAGATACAAGTAGGTTGAGGGAAAAAAGATGGAAAATAAATATACTATTCAAGTAGAAAACAAACAAGAACTGGGTGGCTATACCTTATCAAATAGACTTTAATAAGAAACAGTCACAATGGACAAAGATGGTCATTATATACTAATAAAGTGGATAATTCAACAGGAATATGAAACAATTATAAATAGATATGCATGTAACAACAGAGCCCCCCCAAATATGAAGCAAATACTGACAGATTTGAAGGGAGATTTTGACGGTTGTGCATTAACAGTTAGGAGACTTTAATACACTATTCTGAACAATGGGTAAAACATCTAGTCAGAAGATCAGTAAAGAAGTGCAAGAATTGAATAATACTCTAAACCAATTTGACCTAACAAACATATATAGAACACTTCACCTATCAAAAACAGGATGTACACTCTTCTTGAGAGCACATGGATAATTCTCCAGTATAAACTATATGTTGAGTCACAAAACTAGTCTCAAAGAATTAAAAAATATATATATTGAAATCATGCAATGTATATTCCCAAACCACAACAGAATGAAGCTATGAAACATTAAGAGAGAAATAAAAATTTCAAAAATTTGTAGAAATTAAACAAAATACTCTTAAACAACCAATGGATTAAAGAGTAAATCAGAAGCAAAATTAGGAAACATCTTGAGGCAAATGGAAATGAAAATAAAACATAAAAAACTTAAGGGAATTAATATGCTAAAGCAGTTCTGAGAGGGAAATTTTGAGCTTGGAATGCTTACATTTAAAAGAAAAAAGATGTCAAATCAGAAACCTAACCTCAAAATTGGAAGAAATAGGAATAAACTAAACTGAAAGAGAGCAGAGGGAAGGAAATAACAAATATTAGAGAAGAGATAAATGAAATAGAAAACAGATAAAAAATAATAAAGAAGATCAACAAAACCAAATGTTGGTTCTTTGCCAAGATCAATAAGATAGGAAAACCTTTAGCTAGAAAAACGAAGGAAAAAAAGGATACAACTAATTATAATCATAAATTAAAAAGGGACTTTACTACTATCCCTGAAGAAATAAAAAGGACTATAAGAGGTTAATATAAACAACTGTACAACAAAAAATTAGATAGCCTAGATGAAAGGGACATATTCTTAGATACATGCAGTACCTAAATTGATTCAAGAAGAAAGAGAAGATCTCAACAAAACAATTAGGAGAAAAGTAATTGAGTCACTAATTTAAAAATGTCAAAACAAAGAAAAACCCAGCACCAGATGGATTCACAGGGGAATTCTTCCAAACATTCCAACAACGCTTACCTACAATTCTGCTGAAACACTTACAAAAAATGGAGGAGGCAGAAACAGTTCGTAATTCATTCTATGAGGCCAACATCACCTTCATACCAAAGCCAGAAAAAGATGCCAATGAAGAGAAAACTGCACACCAGTATCTCTTATGAAGATAGATGCAAAGTTCTTAAAAAAAATAGTAGTAAACTGAATCCAAAAGCATTTGAAAAGAATTACACAACATGATCAACTGGGATTTATCTCTGGTATGCATGGGTTGGTCAAAATAAGAAAATCAACTAATACACCAGATTAACAGAATTATGGAGAAAAAAAACACATGATTATTTCAATTGATGGAGAAAAGCCAATTGACAAAATCCAGCAACTCTCTTTATAAAAGCACTTAGAACAATATGAATAAAAGAAAATTTCCTCAACATTATTAAAGATATTGTCTTAGTTTGCCAAAGTGTACTGTATGTATGGCTATTTCCAATAGAAGGTCCAGCGTGATCTGGTGCCACAAAGGAGAAACATTTCTCTCAGTGAGAAGGTGATTTTTTGTGAGTGCACAAATAAGGCACTGGGGGAATCTTTCCCAAACCAGTTCAAAGTGAGAATGGAAGCTAGGTATTTTATAGGCAAAAGGAGAGGGGTAGGGTAGAAGAAAAACTAGTATGATGTTAGATCTTCCAGGCGTCTTGTGAGGAGGTTATGTCCAACTTGTCAGTCCTGCATTGTCTCAAGCATGTTCAACTTGGTTTCAGTGGCTAATAAACCACAGTTAGTTTAACAAGGTCTCCATGACTCCTTTTTCAGCCAACTGCTTAAGGTTATCAAACATTTCGTCTCTGAGAAAAGCTACAAATTTATAACTTTCTGTTTTTGTCGTGAGATATTATCTTATTCCTATAAACAAAACTGAGAAAGTCTGGTTAATAGACTTCAGTGAACTAAGTGCAAAGAATAAACCTCTAAAATTAAATTAATAGGAAACCAGCTCAATTAGTGTATTAGAATTTTCAGAGCTGCTTATGTGAAGAAATTTTTAGCAAGCATATTTTCCAGCTATCACTGCTGATGCAAAGTACCAGAAATCTGTTGGCTTTTACAAATGGATTTATTTGAGATAAAGGCTTGCAATTCCAAGGCCATGGAAAGTCCAAACTGAAGCACCATCAGAGATGATTTCTCACCAAAGTCAGCTACTGTTGATATTGGCATGTTGCCACATGGTGAATCAAGATGGCCACTGATCTCTGCTCAGGTTTCCACCTTCCCCTCTGGGCTCACCCTTTCTTCTTTAGCTCCATTGGCCTAGTGTCTTGAGGCTTCATGCTTAAGTGATCTTGTAGTCCACTCTCTCCTGACCCAAGGCTTGTTTATTTTCAGCTCCTTATATCAGTCTTGGCTGCTCTGTTCTCTTCCCAAGTTCAACTGTAATGGGAATGGGAAATGGCTCATCTCTCCTTGGGTCCTCAGCTGTTTGAGCCTTGTAACATGGTAGGATAAAAATGGCAGAGCTCTCCATTCCTGTGTCTGTCTGAGTGAACATCTGTTTATATCATACCCATCAAGGGGGCAGGGACAAATCCTGGGTCCTGCCTCACTGAAGTATTCTAATAAAAAGCCCAACAGCAATCTTAACAAATAATCTGATCAAAGGCTCCTCAGCTGAATTTAATGCAATCAAAGGGCACCAACCCAGAGGAATAGATTCATTTACAAACATAATATTTCTCTTTTTGGGCTTCATAAAATAATTTCAGATGGCCACAGGTATATATGAAAATCCCACAGCTAATAACCTAGTTAATGGTAAAAGATTTAAACTTTTCCTCTGAGATCAGGAACAAGACAAGGATGCCCTCTATGACCACTGTTATTCGATATTATAGTGGAAGTTCTTGTGAGAGCAATTAGGCAGGCAAAAGAAATAAAAGACATCCAAATTAGAAAGGAAGAACTAAAACTTTCCCTTTTTGTTGATGATATGATCCTATATACAGAAAATCCTCAAAAATCCACAACAAAGCTTCTAAAGCTTATAAATGAATTCAGCGACATGTCAGGATGCAATATCAATACCCCAACATCATTACCATTTATTTACATAAACAATGAACAATCAGAAGAATAAATAAAAATAATCCATTTACAATAGCAACTAAAAGAGTCAAATATCTATGAATAAATGTAACTAAGATGTAAATTACATCTACAAAGAAAAGTAAAAATAATTGATAAAAGAAGTCAAATAAATGAAGGGAAATAAATGAAAGGAAATTCTATATTCATGGATTGGAAGAATAAATATGGTTAAGATGTCAATTCTACCCAAAGCAATTTATAGATCCAATGCAATCCCCATACAAATACTAACACCTTCTGTGAAGAAATGGATAAACCAATCATCAAATTTATATGGAATGGTAAGGGTCCCCAAAAAGATATAGACATCTTGAAAAATAAGAATGAAGTTATATGACTCACAATTATCAACTTTAAAATTTATAAAGCCACTATAATCAAAATACTTTAGCACTGGCAGAAGCAGAGACATATAGTCTAATGGAATTAAATCAAAACCTCAGAAATCAACCCTCACATTTATGACTCACTAAATTTTTACAAGGGATCAAAGACCACTTAATTGGGAAAGAATGGTCTCTTTAACAAGTAGAATGGTGCTGGTAAAACTGGATCTCCACTTGCAAAACAAGGGAAGAGGACCCCTGCTACACATCATACATAGAAATCAACTCAAAAGGGACTAAACATCTAAATGTAATCTGCTTCTAATCTCCATGGATATACCTTACATAGATATTTTCATAGAAAAGGCATCATATAATATATGACCTTACTGTTTGTCTTCTTTCAGTTAGCATAATATTTTCAAGGTATATCCAAGTTGTACGGTGTATCAGTATTTCATTACTTTTTATTAATGAATAATATCCCATTGTGTGTTTGTGTGCATATATACACACACATAAATAAGCTGCAGATATTTTATTTATGCATTATTGGAGAGTTGGGCTATTTCCACATTTTGGCTATTATATATAATAGTGTGATAAACATTTGTGTACCTCTTTGGGCATCTGATTTCATTTCTCTTGGATATGTACCTAGGAGTGAAATTGCTTCATCATATGGTAAGTAATTCTGTTTATCTTTCTGAGGAAATGCCAAACAGCTTTCCATAGAAGCTGTACATTTTACATTCCCATCAGTAATTCATAAAGGTGCCAATTTATCCACATACTTGCCAACTTTGGTAATTTTCCTTTTGTTTATTTGCCTGTTTTTGCTTTGTATAATAATTCTATGGGCTGTGCAGTAGTATTGCACTGTAGTTTTGTCTTGCAATTCATTAATGGTCAATGAAGTTGAACATAATTTCATGTGCTTGTGGGCATTTGTAAATTACTTTTGGGGGAATGTTTATTTAAATCCATTTCTAAATTGCATTGTTTGTGTTTCTGTTGTTGAGCTGTAAGAGTTCTTATATATTCTGAAAAACATAACATTTTCAGATATGTATGCTTGCATCATATGTATAGACACAATATATCTTATATAGCTATATATAACATGTATGTAAAATATATGTACATATGAAAACATGAGTGCTATGTGATATATAAATGGCATATTTATATATATATGCAAATATATGTACATATATAAGTATGTATATATATGTATCAGAACTTATGCAAATATGCATCATTCCCCAATCTAAAAATTATCCAAATATCTTTCAATTGGGAAATGTATAAACAAATTGTGGTGCATCCAGCCCATGGAATATCATTCACCAGTAAAAAACAATGATATACTCTTATAATCCATAAACATAGAATGTCCTTCCATTTATTGAGGTCTTCTTTGGTTTCTTTAAGCAATGTTTTATAGTTTTCTGAATAAAAGTCCTTCATGTCCTTGGTTAAATTTTATCCTTAATATATGATTCTTTTAGTCTCTATTGCAAATGAAATTATTTTTCCTGAATCCCTTTTCAGATTGCTCATTATCAGTGTATAGAAATGCTACTGATTTTCATGTATTAATCTTGTTTATTAGTTTTAGCAGCTTTTTTCCGGACTTTTCTAGATATAGGATCATGCCATCAGCAAATAGTGAAATTTTATATCTTCTTTTCCTATTTGGATATATTTTATTTCTCTTTCTTGCCTAGTTTCTCTAGCTAGAACTTCTAACATAATATTGAATAACAGGGGTGACAGTGGGCATTCTTGTCTTGTTCTAGATCTTAGAGGGAAAGATTTCAACTACTTCCCATTGAATACCATGTTTGCTGTGGGATTTTCATATATGCCCTTTATTATATTGAGGAACTTTCCTTCTATACCTCTCTTTTGAAGTGTTTTTATCAAGAAAGGATGCTCAATTTCATCAAATACCTTTCCTGCATCAATCTAGGTAATCACGTGGCTTTTAGTCTTTTAATTTTTTTAATGTGGTGTATTACATTGATTAATTTTCTTATTTTGAACCATCCTTGCATATCAGGAATAAAACCCACTTGATCGTGGTGTATAATTCTTTTAATATGGTGTTCAATTCAATTTACAGTATTTTTGTTTATAATTTTTGTTTCGATATTCATTAGAGAGACTAGTCTGTAATTTTTTTCTTGTATATTTAACTTACTTTGGTTTAGGGTTATGATGGCTTCATAGAATGTGGTAATTTCCTCCCTTTTCAATGTTTTGGAAGAGGTTTCTATTAGTCAGCCAAAGGTATGCTAATGCAAAATACCAGAAAGCTGTTGCCATTAATAAAGGGTATTTATTTGGGGTGGAAGCTTACAGTTACCAGGTCATAAAATGCAGTTCCTTCACTGAAGTCTGTTGCCATGTGTTGGCGCAAGATGACTGCCAACTTCTGTAAGCATTCAGCCTTCCTCTTCTTCTTAAGGCTCTGTGGTCCTGGCTTCTTCCAATATCAGTTGTAGGCTGGGATAAGTCTCTTCTCTCTCCCAGGGCTCATTACTCTCTGGACTCAGTTGCTCTGTTCTATTCACAAGGTCAGCTGTAGACTGTCAGGCTCTCTCTCTTCCCAGGGCCTCTGCTGTGTCTATGGAGCTGATTCTATTTCTCTGTGCTCTTCTCTTGTGTGTTTAATTCTTGTGGCTTCAGCATGAAAACTCCAACTCTCTCCTCTGCCATGTCATTTTCTCTGTGACCCACCCACCAAGGGAGCAGGGACTTGATATCCTATTGATGTTACCCAACCAAAGCCCTAATCATAATTTAATCAATTAAAAGTAAAACCTCTGAAGTTAACATAATCTAATACACCCAGAGGAACAGACCAGTTTACAAACATAATCCAATATATATTTTTGGAATTCATAAATAATATCAAACTGCTACACTCTACCCTCTGAATTCCAAAAGACATTACAGTGTTCAAAAAAACCTTAAATCAGTACAATGCTAAGTACAAACTCATATCATAATCAGTTTAAAGAAAATAGTTTGTCATGGGGCAAAGTCCTCTCTGCCTTTCAACCTATGAAACTTAAAAAACTATTTACCTGCATTCCTTCTTGCAGCTGAGTAATATTCCAGTGTATGTAATTGTGCAGTGGGTGTTCATAACAGTGGTGCAGTGATGCTTTTGGGCTGGTTGGTGCTGGGCTGTGAAGGGGGTAGTGTGGGGAGTGTGGGTTAGAATGTCTATGGAACTGCGGCGAGGGTTGGGGGAGGGAGCAGGTGAACTCTGGGTACTTTCAGCTATGTGATTGAATCTACAATGCTGGGAATGTTCTTTTGGCAAATATGGAAGGGGAGGGTTACTGGTTTAAGGTGTTGGATGTGGGGGGCATGCAGGACAGGACACACCTAAGGTAGGCTTCTGGGGAGTGTGTAGCATTCATCTTGTCATAGTGTGTTGTATCAGAGGATGGGGACTCACGTAATGAGCATGAGTGTGTTGGATTTCCATCCTGGGGAGTCCTGCTAAGATCTCAAATAGATGGGTGGGAGTCTTGAGAGCATAGGCAGTGCCTAATAGGGGAGGACAGGTCAGTATGTTAAGGCCTTAATGTTTTGCAAGTAACTATGAATCTGTTCCTTCAATGAGTTAATTTGGTGGTTACCATGGGTCCCAAGGGGAAAGGGAGGGAGGAATAGAATAGATGGAACATGGGATATTTTTGGGGCGATGAATTGTTCTACATGATCTGGCAATGATGGATACACAACATGTCAAACTTCATCAAAATCTATAAAAGTGCACGGTACAAAATGTAAACCACAATGTAAATCTTTGACCATGGTTAATAGCAATGTTTCAATATTTGTACATCAATTGTAACACATGCACCACCCACATGTAAAATGTTATTAACAGGAGAAAAGAGAAAAGGGAGAGGACATTGGGCATATGGAAATCACCCATATTCTGTACATGAATTTTCTGTAACCTATAGCTTCTTTGAAGACAAAATGAAAAAATAAAAAATAAAAGCATTGGGCAAATAAATGGAAGCAAGTATCCATGTACATACAAGACAACAGATCTAATACTGATGAAAATTTTTAATTTTATATTTTTATTTTTATATTATTTCAAACTTTTAAAAAACTTTCATATTTTATTCATTGTTTTATTTCAGTAAAACCTTTCATTTTTCATTTAATGTATTCTGATTCCTGAGCCCAATAACAGACTTACCAAGTAAAAAATCTCTAGGGCTGTGGCCTGGGAACTTGTACACTTATTTTTGAATAAAAACATACATTTCTCAATTAAATTTACTGGATACATATAAAATATTTTTGAATCATACAATTTGTTATGCAATGTATTTGGTTCATAGTGATGCAATCGTACAGTATTTGTCCTTTTGTTTCTTGCTTGCTTCACACAACATAATGTCCTCCAGGTTCATCCATATTATCATATGCTTTACGACTTCATTTCTTCTTACAGCTGCATAATATTCCATCATGTGAACAGACCATAGTTTGTTTATCCATTCATCTGTTGATGGATACCTTGGTTGTTTCCAGTGTTTGGCAATCTTGAATAATGTCGCTATGAACATCGGTGTTAGATGTCTGTTCATGTGACTGCTTTCAGTTCTACTGGGTATGTATATACCCAGTAGTGGTATTGCAGGGTCACGTGGCAAGTCTATATTCATCTTCTTTAGGAATTGCCAAACAGTTCTCCATGGTGGCTGTACCATTCTTGATTCCCATCAACATTGAAGAAGTGTTCCTATCTCTCCATATCCTCCAACACTTGGAGTTCTCTGTCTATTTAATAGTGGCCATTCTGATAAGTGTGAAATAATATCTCATTGTAGTTTTTATTTGAAATTCCCTAATCATTAGTAATGTTCAGCATTTCTTCGTGTGTGTGTTTGTGTGTGTGTGTGTGTATGTGTGTGTTTGCCATTTTTAATTCTCCTTTGGATAAATGTCTATTCAAATATTTTGCCCATTTTTTAATTGGGCCATTTGTCTTTTTATTGTTGAATTGTAACATCTCTTTATATATCCTTGATATTAAACCCTTATTGACTGTGTGATTTCCAAATTTTTTCTCCCATTGAGTTGGCTACCTTTTCACCTTTTTGACACAGTCCTGTAAGGTGCAAAAATGTTTAATTTTGAGGGGGTCCCATTTATCTATTTTTTCTTTTGTTGCACGTGCTTTGGGTGTAAGGTCCAAGAAACCACCATCTACTACAAGGTCTTGAAGACGTTAACCTACATTTTCTTCTAGTAGTTTTATGGTTCTGGCTTTTATATTTAGGTCTTTGATCCATTTTGAGGTGATTCTTCTTTAGGGAGAGATATAGGGGCCCTCTTTCATTCTTTTGGTTATAGATATCCAGTTGTCCCAGCACCATTTGATGTAGAGAGACAGTTTTTTCCTGTTATCATTAACTTGATAGGTTTGTCAAAAACCAGTTGACTGTGTAAGTGAGGGTTTATTTCTGGGTTCTCAGTTCTATTCCATGTGTCTATCTTTATGCCAGTACCATGCTGTTTTGACCACAGTATCTTTGTAATATGTTTCAAGGTCAGGCAGTGAAATTCCTCCCATGTTTCTCTTCTTTTTTAGAATGTGTTAGGCTATTCAGGTGCACTTGCCCTTCCAGATGAATTTGATAATTCCCTTTTCTAATTCTCTAAAGTAAGCTGTGGGGATTTTGATTGGTATTTCATTGAATCTATAAATTAGTTTGGGTAAGATTGACATCTTCACTATATTTATTCAGCCAATCCATGAACATGGAATGCCTTTCCATTTGTTTAGGTCTTTTTGAATTTCTTTTAGCATTGTTTTGTAGTTTACTGCATATAGGTTCTGTACTTCTTTGGTTATATTAATTCCTAGGTATTTGAGTCTTTTTGTTGCCATTGGAAATGGAAATTTCCCCCTGATTTCCTCCTCAAATTTTCAGTGCTAGTGTACAAAAAATTAAATGATTTTTGCATGTTGATCTTGTATCCTGCCACTTTGCTGAACTCATTTATTAGCTCAAGTAACTTTGTCATGGATACATCAGGATTTTCTAAGTACAGGATCATGTCATCTGCAAACAGTGAAAGTTTTACTTCCTCTTTTAATATTTGATACTTTATTTTTTTTTCCTGTTTAATTGCCCTAGCTAGAACTTCTCATACAATATTGAATAACAATGGTGACAGTGGGCATACTTGTTTTTTCCTCAATCTTAGAGGGAAAGTTTTCAACCTTTCCCAATTGAGTATGATGTTGGATGTGGGTTTTTCATGCATTCTTTTTATCATATTGAGGAATTTTCCTTCTATTCCTATCTTTTGAAGTGGTTTGATTCCTATCAAAAAAGGTTGCTGAATTTTGTTGAATGCTTTTTCTGCATCAATTGCCGTTATTGTGTGTTTTCATTCCGTCAATTTGTTAATGTGGTGTATTACGTTGATTTTTTTATGTTGAGCCAGCCTTGCGCATCAGGAATAAATCCCACTTGGTCATGTTGTATAATTCTTTTGATATGCTGTTGGATTTGATTTACAAGTACTTTGTTGAGAATTTTTGCATCTATTTTCATTAGAGAGATTGGTCTGTAATTTTCTTTTCCTGTATCTTTATCTGGCTTTGGTATTAGGGTGATGTTGGCTTCATAAAATTTGTTGGGTAATTTTTCCTCCTCTTCAATTGTTTGGAAGAGTTTAAACAGGATTGGTGTTAATTCTTTTTGAAATGCTTGGTAGAATTCACCTGTGAAGCCATCTGGTCCAGGACTTTAATTTTGGGGAGATTTTTGATGACAGATTCAATCTCCTTAAATGTGATTGGTTTGTTAACTTCTTGTATTTCTTGCAACATCAGTGTAGGTTGGTTGTGCATTTCTAGGAATTTGTCCATTTTATCTAGGTTGTCTAGTTTGTTGGCATACAGTTTCTCATAATATCCCCTTATCATTCTTTTTATTTCTGTGGGATCATTTGTAACTTCCCCCCTTTCATGTCTGACTATTTATTTGCATGTTCTCTCTTTTGTTCTTTGTTAGTCTAGCTAAGAGTTTGTCAATTTTATTGATCATCTCAAAGTACCAGCTTCTGGTTTTGTTGATTTTCCTTTTTTTTTTTTTTT
>JAQZBX010101692.1:0-11238 GCA_029593785.1 Cabassous unicinctus
AAAAAAAAAAAAAAAAAAGGAGGGGTGTGTGTAAAAATAATCTTTCATAGGGTGAATGAAGAATTAAATGAGATATTCATAAAAGTCCTTCCAAGAATAAAGATTTTTTGTTCTATCTAGTAAGATTAATGGACTAATTGTGATCTAACACACTAAATGCCATATTAGGTTTAAAATACCTTCAAAGAACTTAGATGTGTGATATCACAGAAAAAGCAAAACTCATAAATTACCAAAAAATATTTTTCAGTAGCAAATTTGGAGCTCAAGTGGGAAAATCACAATATATTTATAGTAACTGGCTTCTTGAAAAGTTTTCTCTTCAAGGACAAAGGTGACAAGAAAAAAGCAAGTAAGCAATAAATAAGGAACTTTTCATAAAACAAACACAATGAATTGCAGATATACCGTTTTGCAGATTTTTTCAAAGTCAATATCATTGCCAAGAGCGGATTTAGTTACTACATCAGGTTTCAATTCCTGTGAAAGAACAAAACAAAATACTTTTAGTTATGAATCTAATTATTTTGAGTTAAATCCTTTCCCATGTCTTGCTTTTTAAAACTTATTAATAAAATCCTAATTTTTGAACAGTAACTCAAATAACTCCTATCACAGTAACAATTATCATGTTTCCAAAGAAGTCACTGCAAAATGACTTTATGAGCTAATAATCCTAAAACAATTCTATTCAGATTTCATGGAAGCCAGAAAATTCAAGTGTGCCATAAAATCTCTAAAACAAAAAAAATTATTGAAATTGAAATAAGATTAAAATAATCCAAAATGCTAATTAAAAGCTCAGTTTAAAGATATTACTTATGATTATTTTAACATTTCAATTTTGTAAATTTATAGAAAAATGAAGAGATTTTTAGAGAAATACTTAATTTTCATTGTTTCAAAATATCTTAGTCACAAAATATGCTTCCTCTTATGCAAGGAATTAATTGAAGGTTATTTTAGAGAAATTAAGAAACTCAGAAAAGCAAAATTAAAAATAATATTACTGGTGATGTTTATATAACAGTTTTAGAAGGTTTATACTCTCTTAAACATTCTCATAAGATGTAAGTTTGATATGCATTCCACTAAAGGCATGAGGGATGATTTAAGATCATACAAAAATGAGAACTTTCTATTTAATAGTTATTTTAAAGTACATGAAAAATACAGCTAACATTTGAGTGTTTCTTACATAGTACTGTTTAGAAGAAAGCTAAAAAATAATCAGATAGTTTATTTTAAAATAACATCAAGAGGGCCTGACAAGAGTGACATTACAAAAACTGTGAAGTTATTACATGAATATGATATTTAAATTATATTTTAATAATAAAAACATACTGTTTTATAATTGGATTATAAAGTAAAACCTATGATGCATATAAGAGACTAACAAAATACACAGTGATTCAAAAAGGCTAAAAATAAAGAAAGAGATGGGCAAAGACATACCAGATAAATATGAAAAATTAGAAAGTAGGGGTTGAGATGCTGGTATCAGACAAAACAGAATTCTGACAAACAAAAAATTAAACTAGACAAGAAGGGCACTTTATAATGCTAAAAACCTTAATTCACAATGAAGATAACATTTATGAGTATTAATGCAACAAATAAAACATAGCAACACCTTATACAAAGCAAAAACTATAAGAGATGAAGGAAAAATAGAAACACACAATTATAGGAGACTCTGACACATCACTCTCAGTTCAAGAAAGGTCAAGATAGTTTAAAAAAATAAGTATGGATCAGAAGATATATTAACAACATAATCAATAACACAGATGTTTTATGGATTTATTTTGAACATTGTATCTCGGTAACAGAAACTATATCTTCTTCTCAGTACAAATGGAACATTCACAAAAACTGATCAAATATTAAGTCAAAGAAGGTCTCAGTAACTCCCATAAAGTAAAATATTACAAACAATACTCTCTAATCATAATGAAAAATTAGAAATTAAAGAAAGAAAAAAAGACAATTCTACCTGGAATTAAATAAAACAACTTCAATTAAATGACTCTTGGGAAAGGGGATATATAAACAGAAATTTCAGGATTTCTAAAAATTCATGAAAAGGAAACACTACATGTCAGAATCTGCTGAGAGCATTTGAAGTGGTAATTTAGAGAAGAATTCCCAGTATATTAAAATAAATAAGGAAAAAAGAATTAATAAAAACAAAAAAAGGAATAAAAAAAAAACACTATATATTGATAAAAAGTAAAGAATGAACATAAATGAATTAAATTCTCAACTGAAAGAAATGTGAATTATCTTTGTCCAATTCCTCATTTGACAAATGGAAAGACTCAAATAAACCATGTGATTTCCTTAAGGTCCTATATTTAGCTGGTGGTTAAGACTGACCTTATTTAGTGCTTCTAGGTCATTAGATTTCTATTGTCTCTCTGATATAATCTAAAAGAGCTCTACAATATTTAAAAGCACATGCAAAAATTGACACAATATTTAATTCTATTTCATGGTTTGAAGTAATGCCATGACCATTTAAACAACATGGTCAGAACCTTCTAGTTATAAGAACCGTAGGTTTTAAAGTGAAACAGTAATGATTTACATGAGCTTAAAGTGTTATTGTACCTTTCAGTGCAAATAAACTTCAAAAACAAATAAATAAATAAATGTGAGGTTCTGAGCAACTCCAGAGGGATCGCTGAAGTAATTTTGGCAACTTTTGTGGTCTTTAAGAAATACAGCAGGGAAAATGGGATCAAGGCTCAAAATAAATCGAATACATTTTAAAAATATATAGAAATTGAAGTTGATCTGATTTTAATCAGATTGGGTATATTTAAAGAAACATGTTTGCCACTGAAAAGGCCGTGAATTTGTTGGACCAATTATTAACAATATCCACTGTCGAGATCTGTGAATAGTCTGAGATTTTATCCTACTTGCAAGATAACAAGGTAGCGTGACAGTTTCTTGGATGCTGGTAGAAGACACCAGACTCCTACGTCAGAGACAGAGGGTAGTTAAACTCCTACAATAGCTGGAGCCAGAGCATCAGCATTTTCTTACTTCACCCATTTTTGCAAATATCCAAAGCCCCAGACACATGGTAGACATTAAATTTAACAAATTACATCCATTTTAGGAACACTTTAGGACCTTTGAAAATGGGCTATTGAGTGGAGAAAAATGTTCTTAAATTGAGGAGGGGAAAAACATATCTACATTTTTAGCTTTCGTAGTATGGTAAGCAAACACAAATTATGGTTACAATAATCTCTACTCTTACAATATAAGCAGTATTATTTATACTTTCTATGCTAGATTAAACAGTAATTACCACAAAGATGTCCACATCCTAACGGCCAGAAAATGTGAATATGTTACCATACAAAGGGACTTTGAGGATTGACTGGGAAAAGAGATTTGCAGAACGCCTGGAATGATGGGAAATTTCTCTGGATTTGGGACCAAAGTACCTTGCCTGAGAAGGTAATACATCAACTCTTTTCATTATAAATGAATGTTTCCCACAAAAGAGCTTTGGAGAGCAGGTAAGCTTGCAAGCTTTGGATGAAACCCCGAAAGGCCTTAGTTAGGTAAACAGTAGAGAACTCTGAGAGACAAATGGTATTTAGAAGCTTGTACACTATGGAGTTTCAACAATTTCAGCTTTTTGGCTGATTATCCAGAAGCAGAAGTATACTCTAACCATCTTGCTGGGAACAAGTCTGCTTCACACACATGGGAAGGAAAGTAAGGCATGTAGTCCAAAGTAACAGTCACAGGAGAATTTAGGCTTATGTGAATTTTTGTCTTACATTTTCTTGATAGAATAATGGAATAAAAGAGCTTAGAGTATATAATCTTCAAGGGTGAGAATATTATTATTTTTACTATTGATTAACAGATCCTAGCACAAATTGCTAAACAGAATTAGATCAGAGCAAAGAAATTTAAAATGCCTATCTCTTAATGAGAAAAGAGAAAATTTAAAAGATCAATAGAAAAGTCAAATTCAGGATTTGCCATAGAAACTTCAGTTGCTAATGTGGGCTTTCTCTTTAGGGCAGCAAATACTGGAAGAACAAATACTGGGAAAAAACAGCCAGCAGGACTAAAGTGCTGCAAAGAAGAACTTTTTGCCTCAAAAGGAATTTCTGTGAGTTTCCTAATCTGGCGCTGTTTGTGAGATGACACTACATTTTAAAAGAAGCTGGGAGGAATGTCGAGGGGCTGAGATAAGGTTAAGGACTAAACTGTATGGAGAATAAATAAACAGATTTATTCTTATTTTCAATTTTCTATACAAGTTGTCTTTCTTAAGTTTCTACATTATTGTAAATTTTATTTATAATGGGAAAGGGTAAAAAAAACATAGGACTCACTAAAACACAGATATCATAATTGTGGATGTCTGGAAAACCACATTATCTAGTAAGCCACCCAGGTGCCAGGTAAAAGTTAAGACACCTTGCTCTTTCTGAGGAAAGATTTCATACCAACTGGAAAACTAAGAGTCACTTCTGGACCCAGCAACAGAAATGTCTGATAGTAGCTATTTACCTATTTAGAGGACATTTTATATGTACTCAGAGTAGAAAGATTATCTGGTTGTACCACACACAATTGTGGTTAATATCAATGAAAAATATGAAAGAAACTAAACAGATTCTGTGTTGCTTATATGATACTTTTACACCACGCCCTTTCTAGTGCATGTAGTTAATTCTAAGTAAACTGACCAACCAGACAGGAACACATAGCTTTCTTTTACACAAAACTAATTCCAATGTCTTTTTTTCAGATAAAATTATTTCTCTTAAATTTTAGGAAGGTTATCCTCTACTTTAAATTGAATATAGTGATTTCAAATATTCTGAAATTTCAAATGCAGAATAAACATGAATATGATATTATTTCATATAATTTGCAAATTTTAACAAAAATCATATGTTACGTACTTCAGAGGAAAAATATCTAGATATATTTTAATTTAGAAAATGAAAAATCTGGACATTTTTAAATAAAAGAAAATTGAAATACCTAAACACATTAGGTAGCTTATAAAATAAAGACTTACATAGTAAAAATACAAATTAAAGCCATTCTCAATTAGAAAATCATAGATAAAGGATAAGCAATGGAAAATAAAGACCCTGAGGTTTTTATAAGAAGTAAATACATGAAATACTGTACTGAACAACTTCAAAATGGGTGGAGGGAGACTTCTACTACATTAGACAAGTCAAATGTACAAAAACGGTGCAAAGATTTTCCATTAAAAAAACCAACATTTAAATCTATCACTCATAATAGGTAGGTAAAAAATATCAGCAATTTGCTTATTAAATACCAACACTAATTTCCAAAACTGGAATTAAAAGGTTTCTTTTCCTTCAAAATGTCTCAAGTCTAAAACCTTAATCTTCCCATTTGGGAGTATATTAGTCAGGGTTCTCCATGGAAACAGAAAATGTAAATATTATGAGATTTACTATAGGAAATCTCACATGACTGTGGGGACGGGCAAGTCCAAATTCCATAGGGCAGGCCGCAAGCTGGGAACTCCGATGAAGGTTTGCAATGAATTCCCCAGGAGTAGCTAGCTGGCTGAAGTAAAGATGGAAATTCTTCCTACTGACTGCTGAAATCATCAATTCTCTCTTTAAGTCCTTCAAACGACTGAATGAGACTTCTCTCATTACTGAAGGCATTCTCCTTAGTTGATTGTAGATGTAATCAGCCATAGATGCAATCAACTTACTGATGACCAAAATCCATGAGATATCCTCACAGTAACAGTCACTCAGTCCAGTGCTTGCTTGGCCAAACAACTGGGCACCATAACCTGGTCAAGTTGACACATGAATGTAACCATTATAGGGAGTTTATTCACAAATGAGCAGGGTGACTCTTGGTTGACTTGTGTGAAAGAAAACATTCTTTATCTTCAGACATTCGATCCTGCTTATTTCCCTGCATCAGTCTCATCATATTCTTTAAAATAGAAATGCTTGGGGTTACTAATTCATTCATAAAACATTAAAACTATAAGGGGCCACAGCTATAATTCCACATTCTTATTGTGTGGGAAAGGGTTAACTCAGCAGGCCTGGATTGCTCAAAGAAAGGCCTGTCTTCAAGACTAGCTCTCAGCCAGTTCCTGGGAGATGAACTCTGAACCCTTGGAATAATCTGCTTGATAAGGATGTTTTTGTGTGCCTGAAGCCTTGCACCATGCAATATCATTTTGATTAGCTATTTTATACTAAGTGTGACTTATGGCGTGACTTTGCTCTGAGGGTCTGGAGTGTTAGTAGCTACACCTACATGGTGAACCCAATAAAAACCTTGGATACCAAGATTCCAGTGAACTTCCCTGGTTGGCAATATTTCATACATGTTGTCATAAATCAATGCTGAGAGAATTAATATGCTCATGAGAATCCATTGGGAAAGGACACCTGAAAGTTTGTGCTTGGTTCCTCCTGGATTTTGCCCCATGCAATTTTTTCCTTTTGCTGATTTTAATCTGTATGCTTTTGCTGTAGTAAACAACAACGATGAGTGTAGCGGCATTTTCTAAGTCCTGTGTTTCTAGTGAATCAACTCTGAGGTTGACCCACTCATTTTATAGAAGAGGAAGCAATGACTCAAGAAGGTTAAGAAATTTATTCAGGATATCAAAGCAGGGCTGGGATAGAATCCCCATATTTTGTTTTTATCATCTCCCGCTGTCAGCAATGGTCAATTAGAAACTGTTGTAATTCCTTCCCAATTACATTTAACTAACATTATTCACATTTCCTACATTAAAAGTAGTCATCCACTAATAACCTGACCCACCAGAATAGTTTAAGTTCCCTCATTCCACACCATGCTAGATACCACTTATCTGGCTCACACACAAAACAGTAAATTTAATTACAATTGGGTAATCACAATTTTGATCATTTGGCTACATCCTTGTTTTTCTTCATTCTAGAGACTTTCTGAGTATTGTCTCTGGTTGAGTGGGGGGAAATGCATGTTTGCAACAAAACTATTCTAAATCAGGCTTTGGGGAGGGAGATTCGGTTATGACAAAAAGTCACATGGAGACAGCAACTGTGCTGCTTTTTAAATTCCAAAAGCTCTATGCAGGGTTGTGCTTTTAAGTTAAAAAAAAATACATATATATATATTTGTGTTTTCCCAACTGTGATGAAATTGGAATATGATGTTTAGATTATGAGGAGTGTGACAGTTTGAGATTATTTTTGTGACTACAAAAAGAGAAAGATTATGTTTGTAAACTTATCTATTTCTCTGGGTGTGATACCCTTTGATTATATTCGATTCATTTGAAGGGCCCTTGATTAAATTACCTGTTAAGACTAGGGCTTTGATTCCACCATGTCAGTAATGCGTGACTCAGGTTGAGACCCCACCCCCTTGGTGGGCTGATATAAACGGAAACTCACTGAAGATAGACAAATAGGAAGAGAGAGGGCTCTGTCATGTTTGAGTCTGGAGCCCTGGGGAGAGACGAGCCTTTCACATGATAGTTTGCCGCTGACCTTGGGAAGAGAGCCAAGACTGACAGAGAAATGTCCGAAAAGAAATGAGCCCTATGCCAAAAGAGAGAGGAAGTCCTTAGAGACAAGGTCTATGCCAGCCTGCAGCTGAGAGAAAGGAAGCCCAGAGCGGCAGGCTGAACCCTCGCAGAGATCAGCGACCATCTTGCTTCAACACATGGCAAATAACTTTGGTGAGAAAGCAAACTTGAGTTGGACTCTTTAGGGCCTTGTAACTTACCTGTAAGCTTTTACCCCAAATAAATACCCTTTATAAAAGCCAAGAGATTTCTGGTACTTTGCATCAGCACTCCTTTGGCAGACTAATTCAAGAGGTTAATCCCTGATACAAAGAATTAGAAGGTGCCACGAAAAGTCTGGATTCTTGTAGATTTTTAGCCTATTTGGAAATGAGGAAAGCAATGCATTCCTCTGAAATAAAGAATCTGAAGTAACTTGTGAGAGCTACAGACATACAAATCTTCATGCTTTTCTACAGATGGCAATTTCATTATGGTTATTCTTCAGTGACAACAAAAACCTTATTTCCTAAATATTGTTCTACCAGATGGAACTTCAATAAGGTTATACTCTGTCATCATTTTACCAAGGGATTTTTCCAAATAAAGTGTCACCACCTTCCTCCTACATCTATTCCCGTGTTCTCTATTGCAATTAATGGCATCCCCATCTTTTGCTGCTTAGGTTAGACAGCTCAGAGTCATCTGGCACCCCGCTATCCTCTTCGTGATGCTTCTGTAATGCTCCCACTCCTTTTTCTGCTTTCTCTTCTGTACTGTTTGTTCAATTTGGTTCTCTCCTTCTTGATTTTCAAGTATTGCTTCTAAATACCATTCTCCAGTAAAATGAACCAGGGCTTCTTAGATAAATGACTGATTCCAGATCTAGGCAGGAAAAGGAAAAGTCCTGCAACATTTTGTTATGGTAGGAAAGGAAGGACTATTGGGCTTCTCTCAACAAATCATATAAGCTGGCTTAAAGGGGCTACCACTGGCTAAATCTGGGAGTCAAAATTTTTAATGACAGCTATGAATTATAACCACATTGACCATATAATTTGTTGTTCAAAGTAGAAGAATCCAGGGGAAAGCTGTCATATGGTTATCTTAATTATAACTCTTGTCCACACTTGCTAGCTACAATCGCTTTCCTCCCACTTTCTCTTAAACTCACTTCAAACAAGCTTTTGCCTCAACTATTCCACAAATCCTATTCTTGTAAAGGTCACCAATGATTTCCACATTGATAAATCTAATGAACAGTTCCCAGTACTCCTCTTACTGGACATAGGTACAGCATCTAACTCTACTTTCCTTGGTCTACCAGCATGTTTTGACAAGTTAATTCCTCTTTTCTCCTTTATATGCTTTCTTCATTTGACCTACATGATAGCAATATATTCAAATTACGTGGGGAGTTTGCCCCCATGCATGTACTTCCCTACTCCAACAAAATCACTGTTTTAAAGGTTGACAATGATTTGTTAGAATTGTGACAATGATTTGTTCTGATTTTTACAAGTGTGTGTGTGCAGTGGTGGTGAAGACTGCCTTGCCATCAGATAAACCTACAGAAACTTAAAAACTAGATTGCAAGAAGCAAGTGTCGGGGATATAATATTGAAGTATTAAGACAGAAATGGGATAGAAAGTTGGACAGGATAAGAGTAGCCAACCAACGAAAAAGCTTTTAATACACACCAGGAGCTATGCTTCAATATTTGTATATCAGTTGTAACAAATGTAACATCCACATATAAAATGTTATTAATAGGGGAAGGGGGAAAAGAGGGATGATGTTGGATATATGGGAGTCCCCTTTATTCTGTACGTGACTTTGCTGTGACCTAAAACTTCTTTGAAGAGAAAATGAAAAAAGTAAAGACACTGGGGGAATAATTAGAAGAAAATGTCACCGTACATACAGGACATCAGATCTTACAGTGATGAAAGGCAAAATGTCAAAATAATCTTTAAATATTTTTTCATTATTATTATTCCAAATTTTTTTAATTTTAAAAATTTTTTTGTATTTTACTTCTTATTTTTAAAACTATAATTATTATTTCATTTTCTTATTAATTGAATTTGGCATTTTATTGGCCTCATTTTTGAAGAGGTTTTGGATCACAGAAGGGTTACAACTGTGGCAGGGGAAGACCATTTGTGTGGGGTGTCAGTGATACATGGGAGGAAGTTCACCTGGGCATACATATAAGGCATATAAATATGTTCAAATGTTCATGGGGCATGGTCACGGTGGGTGGAGATTCACACAATAACCGAAAGAATATTGAATTCTCATCCTGGGGAGCTCTGCCACATTCTCTAATGCAATAGCAAGAATCCCCCAAGTACAGAGGCAATGGCTAGTGAAGGAGAATGGTCCATTGATGGGCCCTTGATATTGATGGCTGTGCTTATAAACCTTTACTCTTGACATTGAAACTTAGCCTAGTATTATAGGGTGCCTAAGCATTACCTCCTGAGAGTCTCCTTGTTGCTCAAATGTGGCCTCTCTCTAAGTCGAACTTGGAATATAAATGCAATAACTTCCCCCCAGCGTGGGACATGACTCCCAGGGATAAGCCTCCCTGGCACTGAGGGATTACTACCAAGCACCAACTAACAATGCAACTGGAAAAAGACCGCAAATAAAAAGGAGAAAAGGTAAAGACAAATGAATTTATATGGCTAAGAGACTTCAAAGTGAGTCGAGAGGTCATTCTAGAGGTTACACTTATGCACATCTCAGCAAGATCTACTGACTGCCAAATTAGACACTACCCCAAATAGTGGGGTTCCTGAGGGCCCTGGAGACACCTAGGCATTATGGTTAGGGCAGATAGCTCATGAGTTTGGTGCCTTGCCAGTGGGCCCTACTTTGGGGTTTGTGCTCCCCAGTGTGACAGAACTGGACTCAGTTGTGGTTTCCCTACACATGGCTCTTCTGTCTCTTCATGTGAACCTATAGTTGGTGCTATAGTTGGTAGGTATACATCCAAAAGACTTGAATCTTTGGGCTGTCCATGTGCTAGCTGGACCCTGAGCCTCAATGGAGTTGCAACACCTACTCTCCAGTTCATTGGACTCACCCAGGACAACTAACAAGGAGGTGATGATGGAAAACCACCATACCAAGGAACTGATAGAGTCTACAACTGCAAGCAAGAGAGTGTCATCCATTGGCCATATGGTGAAGTGGCATCACCAACCCAGAATCCTCAGGACTGGGGAATGAATTATGGATTAGAGTGGACTTACTGGTATTCTACCATAGACTTATTGTGATTCTAGCAATGGAAGAACTTACATCATTGATGTGAAGGTAGTGGCCACTGGAGGTTCTGATGTCAGGGAGAGGGGAAAAAGGTGTAATATGAGGCCATTATCAGGACTTGGGAATTGCCCTGAATGACACTACAATGACAATACAGGCTATTATATATCTTGCCATAACCTACAGAATTGTGTGGGAGAGTGTAAACTACAATGTAAACTATAATCCATGCTTAGAGGCGGTGCTCCAAAATGTGCTCATCAATTGCAATGAATGTACCACACTAATGAAGAATGCTGTTAATGTGGAAAAATGTGGGCAGTTTGGGGAGTGGGGCATATGGGAATCCCTTATATTTTTTATGTAACATCTATGTAATCTAAATACCTTA
>JAQZBX010101693.1:0-11239 GCA_029593785.1 Cabassous unicinctus
CTTTGGATCACAGAAGAGTTACAACTAGGGCAGGGGAGGATCATTGGTGTGGGATGTCAGTGATGGGGGATATATGGTAGGAAGTTCACTGGAACATACATATAAGGTATATAAATGTATTCAAATGTTCATGGGTCATTGTCACAGTAGGTGGAGAGTCACACAATAACTGAGTTAATATTGAATTCCCATCCTGGAGAGCTCTGCCAGGTTCTCTAAAGGAGCAGCAACAGTCCCCCAAGTGCAGGGGAAATGACTTGCAAAGGAGGATGGTCCACTGATGGGTCCATGATATTGATGACTATGCTTGTGAGCCTTTGCTCTTGAAATTGAAACTTAGCCGAGTGTTGTGGTGTGCCTAAGAGTTTCCTCTTGAGGGCCTCTTTGTTGCTCAAATGTCGTCTTTCAATAAGCCAAACTCAGCATATAAATGCAATACCATCCCCCCAGTGTGGGACATGTCTCCCAAGGATGAGCCTCCCTGACACCAAGGGATTACTACCAAGCAACAACTAGCACTGCAACTGGAAAAAAGACCTCGAATAAAAGGGGAAAAGGTAAAGACAAATGAGTTTATATGGCTAAGAGACTTCAAAATGAGTCAGGAGGTCAACCCAGAGGTAACACTTATGCATATCTCAGCAGGATTTCACAGACTGTCAAAGTGGATACTACCCCAAATAGTGGGGCCCCTGAGTGCTCTGGAGAAACCCAAGACCTATGATCAAGGCAGATAGCTCCAGAATTTGGTGCCATGTCAGTGGGCCCTACTTTGGTGTTTTGTGCTCCTAAGAGTGACAGAGTTGGGCTGGTTTATGGCTTCCTTACACATGGCTAATCAGTCCCTTCTATTTAAACCTGTATTTGGTGCTGGAGTTTGTAGGTATACATCCAAGAGACTGGAATCTTTGGGCTGTCCTTGTGCTAGCTGGGCCCTGAGCCTCAGCAGGATTCCAATACCTACTCTCCAGTACATTGAACTCAACCGAGAAAACAATGTGGTGAGGAATGAAAACCACCATACCAAGAATGTGCAAGCAAGAGAATCTCATGCATCCTCTGTATGGGATTGAAGACCCCTCTCAATTAGAGGTGGAGTGGACATTACCACCTCAAAATCCTCAGGATTGAAGAATGAACTAGAGACTATAGTGAACTTACTTGTATTCCAGTATATACTTATTGTGATTCTAGCATTGGGAGGAATTACAACATTGTTGTGGAGGCAGTGGCCACTGGAGGCTCTGGGAGCAGGGATAGGGAAAAACAGGTATAATATGGGGCCATTTTTGGGACTTCGGAATCATCCTGAAGAAACTGCAATAACAGATATAGGCCATTCTATATCTTCCCATAACCTGCAGAATCAGGTGAGAGAGCGTAAATTACAATGTGAACTATGGTCCATGCTCAGCAGCAATGCCCCAGGATGCATTTATCAATTGCAATGAATGTGCCACACTAATGAATGATATTCATTTGGAAGGGTGTGGAAGGTGTGGAGAGTGGGGCATATGGGATTCCCTATATCTTTTTCTGTAACATTTATGTTATTTAAGTATCTTTTAAAAAACAAAAAGAATTTCAAAAAAAAAAGAAAAGGCAATTACCAAATTCATTTGGAAGGGAAAGTGTACCCAAATTGCCAAAAGCATTCTAAAAAAGAAGAGTGACAAGGGAGGAATTTCACTGCCTACCCTTGAAACATATTACAAAGCTACAGTGAACAAAACAGCCTAGTACTGGCATAAAGATAGACACATCAGTCAGAGGAATAGAATTGCAAACTCAGAAATAAATCCTTACACCTATGGTCAACTGGTTTTTGACAAACCTACCAAGTCTCTATTAATGGGAAAAAAGAGTCTCTTCAACAAATGGTGCTTGGAGAACTTGATATATATAACCAAAAGAATGAAAGAGGACCCCCTATCTCACTCCCTAAACAATAATTAATGCAAAATAGATCAAAGACCTAAATATAAAAGCTGGGATCATAAAACTACTAGAAGAAAATATAGGGAAACATCTTCAAGATCTTGTGGTAAGTGATGGTTTCTTGGACCTTACACCCAGAACATATGCAACAAAAGATATAAATAGATAAATGGGACCTCCTCAAAATTGAATACTTTTGCACCTCACAGGACTTTATCAAAGTGGTAAAAAGGCAGGCAAATCAATGGGAGAAAATACTTGGAAATCACATGTCCAACAAGGGTTTAATATCCATGAAACATCAAGAGATGTTACAACTCGACAATAAAAAGACAAATGACCCGAGTAAAAAATGGGTAAAACACTTGAATAGATATTTTTCCAAAGAATAAATACAAATAACAACAACAACAAAAAACACATGATATATGCATCAGCCAAAGGGATGCTAATGTGAAATACCAAAAATGGGTTGGTCTTTATAAAGGATATTTATTTGGTTTAGAAGTCCACAGATACCAGGCCATAAAGCATTAAGTTTCTTCTCTTACCAAAGTCCATTGCCATGTGTTTGGACTGGCTGCCAATGTTTGCCAGGGTTCAGGTTTCTTCCGTTTCTCTCTTCCTGGGGCTGCATTTTGCTCTGGGCTTAGATCGTCTGGTTCTTCCACAAGGTCAGCTGCAGACTTTCAGGCGAACAACACACTACTATTCTCCTGGGGCCTTCTCTCCAATATCAAACCTCCAACATCAAAACTGCTCCTCAAAAATTGCTTCCTCTATTCTTGCCATGCCTTTTATATTTGATTCCTCCACCCACCAAGGGGTGGGGCTCAATGCCCTACTGACGTGGCACAGTCAGTGCCCTAATCATAACTTAATCATGCCCAGATTAACAGATCAGTTTAGAAGCATCATCCATTTATATTTTTGGAATTCATAATTACATTAAATTGGCCAACAGCTACACTCCACCCTCTGAATTCCAAAAATACATTACAATATTTAAAAGACCTTAAATCAGTAACAATTGAAGTACAAAATCATATCATAGGCAGTTTAAAGAAATACACTTTGTCCTCAGGCAAAATCCCATCTGCTGTAGACCTCTGGAACTTACAAAACCAACTAACTGCTTCCAATACACAATGGAAAGACAAAGGATAAGCATTTTTACTCTCATAGGGAGAAACTGGGATCTTAAACATGAGTCATGGATCCTGTACAGTTCAGTAACACTGCAAGGCATGCTCCATTCGATTTCAAAGTCTGAGTCATTCTTAAGATGATGGTTTCTTCTCCTTGGGGCCACATGAGAACCCACACTTTCCACACACTTGCCCAATGGCCATTTTCTTGGTTCCACCCTCTTCAAGCGTCTGGGTGTTGGCCAAGCTCCAGACCTCAGCCTCCAAGAGTGTTGAGGTGATTGCCACACCTTACCCGATCTTTGGGTTAGAGTCTTAGCTCCCCTAGTACAGTGAGTTGAAGACAACATTACCCCTAACCTTTGGCATACAGGTTCAACCCTCTCAGAGCAACTAGTTGACCATCTGACCTTCCCTAACCTTTGGCATACAGGTTCAACCCTCTCAGAGCAATGGTTGACCACCTGGCCTTCTCTAATCCATGGGGGACAGGTACACCAATCTCAGACCTATGGGGTGTTGACCTTAACTCCCCTAATCTTTGAGGAATGTGCTCCACCCTCTCTGTGCCCTAGGGTGGCAAAACTCTCCCAGAACATCAGGTGGGGACATCCACCCTCTTCAACTACTGGGGAAAACTCACCCTCTCTTTATACACATGGGTGGGGCTCCTCTCTTGGCCCAAGAGGATGTCTTAATTCCAGATCTCTGCTTCCACGGTTTTCACCTAAAGCTGATTTTCCTTCAATCTCTCTTTTCCATGTCCTCTTTTGTCCAAGCTTACAGTGGTTTTGTTCATATAGCTCTCTCAAAAACTTTGTTGGTTTAGCATGCAGGAAGCAGGGGACCAAGCCATCAGACAGTAAGACTTTCCATAAGTCTTTCTTAGATAACTGCATCTTCAATTCTGAGTTACAAGTTCCAGATTTAGTAAAGTCTTCAAATTGGGCATTTTCATCTGGGAATTTGATTTCCAAAATTTGGAAGATCTGGAATCAGTTTCTGTTTTCTTTGTGCCCAAAAGTTCAGTCCTCAGTGTATTTGGCTCATCTATTATTTTGCTATAAGCTGCAAGGAGAAGCCAAGCCACATTCTCCAAGTTTACCTTGGAAAGTTCTTCAGCTAAATGCTCCAGTTCGCCATTTCCAAATTCTGTCTTTCATATAAGACCAGGAGTTAATCTTGCTAAGTTCTCTGCAACTTTAAAACACAGGTCACCTGTCCTCCAGTTTCCAATATTAGTTTCATCACTTACTTCTAAGGCATCATAGAAAGTCTTTTAGCATCCATATTGCTATCAAGAGTTTCTTCAAAGTGATTTAGGCCTTTTCCACCAAGCATTTCACAATTCCTCCAAAAAATACCCCTTACCCATTTATAAAATTATTCCAACATTTTGGTATATGCAAAAGCACTTCCCTACTCCTTGGTACCAAATTCTGTATTAGTCAGCCAAAGGGGTGCTAATGTGAAATATCAAAAATGGGTTGGTCTTTTTAAAGGGTATTTATTTGGTGTAGTATTCCACAGATACCAGGCCATAAAGCGTTAAGTTTCTTCGCTCACCAAAGTCCATTGCCATGTGTTTGGACTGGCTGTCAATGTTTGCTAGGGTTCAAGCTTCTTGGGTTCCTCTCTTCCCAGGGCTGCATTTTTCTCCAGGCTTAGCTCATCTGGTTCCTCCACAAGGAACCAGATATAGTCTATATTCAGCTAAAGACTATCAGGAGAACAGCACACTTCTATTCTCCTGGGGCCTTCTCTCCAATATCAAAACTCCAACATCAAAACTGCTTCTCAAAAACTGCTTGCCCTGTTCTTGCCATGCCTTTTATATTTGATTCCCCCACCCACAAGGGGTGGGACTCAATGCCCTACTGATGTGACCCAGTCAGTGCCCTAATCATAACTTAATCATGCCCAGATTAACAGATCAGTTTACAAGAATGATCCAATTATAATTTTGGAATTCATAATTACATTAAATTGGCCAATGGCTACAAATGATAAAATGCTAAACATTGCTAATGATTAGGGAAATGCAAATAAAAACTACAATGAGTTCTCATTTCACACCTATCAGAATGGCCACTATTAAAAAGACAGAGAACTACAAGTGTTGGAGAGGATGTGGAGAGATAGGAATATTTATACGTTGTTGGTGGGAATGCAGAATGATACAGACACTGTGGAGGGCTGTTTGGCAGTTCAAACTCTCCTACAGAAACTAGGAGAGTTTGTAATAATGAATCCAACTTCCAGGAAATATTAAAGAAAGCCTTAGAGCCTGAAAGAAAAAGACAGGAGAGAGAGGTCAGGAGGAGAGTACAGAAGAAAGAAGAAAAGAAAGGATAACCAAAACAGTAAAAAGACAGACCAAAATATATGACAAATGAAAACCAAAGAATAAAATGGTGAAAATAAATAATGCATTTACAGTAATATCAATGAATATGAATGGATTAAATTCACCAATCAGAAGATATAGGCTGACAGAATGTATATAAAAAAAACATGAGCACTCCATATGCTGCTTACGAGAGACCCACATTAGACCCAGGGATACAAACTGGCTAAAAGTGAAAGGCAGGAAAAAGATACTCCATGCAAATAGTAAGCAAAAAGGAGCAGGGGTAACTAAACTATATTGGACAAAAGAGACTTTAAATGCAAAAAATTGTAAGAGATAGAAAAAGCCATTAAATATTAATAAAAGGGACAATCCACCAGGAAGATATACAGACATAAATATCTATGCACCTAATCAGGATGTCTCAAAATACATGAGACAAACTCTGGGAAAACTGAAGGGAGAAATAGCCATCTGTACAATAATCATTGAAGATTTCAACACACCACTCACACATCATTAGTCAGAAGAACTAGACAGAAGATCAACAAGGAAATAGAGAACTTAAGCAAAATGATAAACAAGTTTGATCTAAGAGACATACACAGAATGGTGCATCCAAACTCAGCAGGATATACATTCTTCTCACAAGCCCAGGGATTCTTCTCCAGGATAGACCACATGTTAGGGGACAATGCAGTTCTCAATAAATATAAAATGACTGAAATTTTACAAAGCACCTTATCAGATCATAAGGGAATGAAACTGGAAATCAATAACAAAGAGGAAAAAGGTAAATTCACAAATGTGTGGAGGCTAAACAACACACTCCTAAATAATCAGTGGGTTATAGAAGAAATGCAAGTGAAATCAATAAATGTATTGAGACAAATGAAAATGAGAACACAACTTAGTCACTACTGATAGGAAAGCAGAACGGTACAACCACTGTGGAGAACTGTTTGGCAGTTCCTAAAGAAGTTGAATATAGATTTGCCACGTGACCCTGTAATACCACTATTGCTTATATACCCAGAGGATCTGAGAGCAGTGACACGAATGGAAATCTGTACACCTATGTTCATAGCGGTGTTATTCACGGTTACCAAAAGCTGGAAACAACACAGGTGTCCATCAACTGATGAATCGATAATCAAACTTTGGTATATTCACACGATGGAATATTATGCAGCTATATTATAAAGCATATGACAACATGGATGAACCTGGAGGACAGTATGCTGAGTGAAGCAAGCCAAATACAAAAGGACAAATACAGAAAGATTGCATAACTATTAAATAAATGTACTGTGTAACCTAGTGTATGATTCCATTTATATAAAATGTAAATAATAATTTATATAGGAAATAAAAAATATTTATGGAAAAATGGCCAGAAATGGGAGCTGTGGACAGCAGTTGAAGCAGAGAGAGATCAAGAGGTGATGGATTTTACTTGTTTTTTTTTTTATTATTATTATTGAAATAATGAAAATGCTCTAATGATGACTGAGGTGATGAATGCATAACTATGTGATTGTGCCAAATACCACTGATTGTGCACTTGGGATGGACTGATTGCTTTGTTGATATGTATTAATAAAATTGATTAAAAAAATAAAAGGCAAATAGCATTTGAAATTGGGAAAATATGTGAATACACATTTACCAAAGAAGAAATGTTCATCACTAGAGAAATACAAATTAAAATCTGCCATGAGTTATCATATATACACACTAGAATGGCTAAAATCAAGAGAGATAATAAAATCTGTTAAAAATGTGGAAAAACTGGAGTTCTCATACATTTCTGATGAGAATGCAAAATGGTCCTGACACTTTGAGAAACAATTGTCAGTTTCTTAAAAATATAAACTTACCATAATTCTTGCTAATTCCACTCTGAGAAACCTATCCTAGACAAATGAAATCATGTCCGTGCAATGATTCCTGGGGCAAGTTCATGGCAGCAAAAACTGGAAAAAAAAATAGGAATGTCTATTAACTGGTGCATGGATAACAAAATGCGGTACATCCACAAATAGATTTGAGCTTTAACTATCTAATGTTAAGCTCCTCCCAGGACACCCTTGGAAGAATCCCCACTTGGTCTGTTCCTAACCTGCATGGAGGGTGCACCGGCCTCCTCAGTTCTAACTTTAGGAATAATAATAGGTCCAAATAGGACAGAAGAACCATGTGTAAGGAAATCACAACTGATTACAACTCTGTCACTCTGGGGAGCATAAATTCCAAAGTAGGGCCCACTGGCAAAGCACCAAACTCTTGCGCTGTCTACCGTGACTCTATTCTATGGATGTCTCCAGGGCCCTCAAGAGCCATGCTATCTGGAGTAGTATCTACTTTGGCAGCCAAAGTGATCCTGCTGAGATGTGCATAAGCTAACCTCTGGAATAACCTCCTGACACACTTTGAATTCTCTTAACCATATAAACTCATTCTTCTTTACATTTTCCCCCTTTTGGTCAAGGTCTTTTTCCAATTGCACTGTGAGTTGGTGCTTGATAGTAATCCTTCAGTGTCAGGGAGGTTCAGCCCCAGGAAAAATGTACCATGCTGGGGAGAAAGTAATGTATTTATATGCTAAGTTTGGCGTAGAGAGAGACCACATTTGAGCAACAAGGAGGCTCCCAGGAGACTACTCTTAGGCACACTGTAATACTAAATTTCAATTTGAAGAGTAAAGATTCAAACACTCAGCCATCAGTATCAAGGGCCCATCAGAGGACCATCCTCCTTCACTAGTCATTGCCCCTGTCCTTGGGGGATTCTTGCTGACCTATTAGAGAATATGGCAGAGATCTCCAGGATGGGAATTTGACATTCATTTGGTTACTGTATGAATCTCCAGCCACCATGGCAATGACCCATAAACATTTAAATAAACTTACATGCTTTATATGTATGCCCAGGTGAGCTTCCTCCCATGTATCCCCCCGTCACTGATACTCCACATCAATTACCCTCACCTGCCACAGAGAACCACAATTTTGGAACGGATGTGGAGAGATAGGAACACTTATTCATTGTTGGTGGGGATGCAGAATGGTACAGCCACTGTGGAGGACTGTTTGGCTTTTCCTAAAGAAGTTGAATATAAACTTGCCATGACACACTGCAATATCGCTACTGGGTAATATATCCAGAAAAACTGAGATCTCTGACATGAACAGACATCTGCACACTGATACTAGAGCGGCATTATTCATGAATGCCAAAAGTTGGAAACAACACAGATGTCCATCAACTGATGAATGGATAAACAATCTGTGGTTTATACACACAATGGAATATTATGCAGCTGTAAGAAGAAATGAAGTCATAAAGCACATGACAACATGGATGAATCTAGAGGACATTATGTTGAGCAAAGCAAGCCAGATACAAGAGGATAAAAACTATATGATTGTGTTACTATGAACCAAATTTTTTGTGTAACATATTGCACCATTCAAAAAAAAAATATATGTATCTAGTGCATTTAATGTAGAAATGTATGTTTTTATCCAACAATGCTTTCTGTTTATTTTTAAATTATTGTTTATATATTCAAATATTAAGTGATCAAATTAAAGTTTATAAAAAAAACAAGTGAAGTTACACAGCCAGGCGGAGTCACAGTGGGAATGGGCCCCTAGACCCCAGACCTTACCTGCCCTGTGTACTCCAAGAAAGCAGAAAGAAGTAAAACATGGGAAGAAGAGAGATAATTAAAGGCTCAAGTAACTCACCAGGGCTTAGATCTTAAAGAAAGCAAAATGCCTAAGATGAACATCTCTGGGGTTGGATACACACTTTTGCTTGCAAAGTGCTGGGGTCCCTGGAAAACTCCAAGGCTGGGCAGAACCTGTGCCCCTAGGCCCCTCCCAGGAGGGGTCCCCTTTCATTGTGTTCCCCCCGGGCACACACCAGGTGTCAGTCATGCTTCCCCCCATGAGATCTTTCCTGGGCATGATCAATTCACCTCTCAATAACCCCTTTAAGAGCCAGCTGCTGCAGGCCAGTCACAGAGCAGGCCCTTTCCAGGTGGGAGGAAAAGAAAGCAACAGGGCCTCCACCTGGCTCTGAGGCAAATCTGAAGCATAGGGCCTGGGAAGGATGTGCCCAGCAAGGGGAAACACCCTGCTGCACCACCAAGGGTCAGGAGTAGGGTGGAAGGCAGAGGGTGAGGCGTGGGGGGGATCATGGAGGGGACAGGGGAGGTACATTTGGGGTGGAGGAAACCTCGGGGTGGAGGGGCCGTGGAATGTAAGGGCCCTGGCGGGGTAAGGACCATGGGGGATAGTAACAACCGTGGAGGGGGTAAGGACCGTGGGGGGAGGGGGCCACCATAAGGAGTGGGCCTGGGACTCTTATTCTGATGTGAGGACCCACGCTGCCTCACAGCCGTTCAGGCCAGGACCCTGGGGACCCCGCAACCCCCGCCCGCCCATGAGACACTCGTGGCAGCAGCGCCCCCAGCCCGGTACAGCCAGTTCCTCAACCTGCCCGGAGGGCGCGCAGAACTGGCGGTGGCACCGCGCACAATTTTCCGGGACCCTGGTGCGCCCTTACACCCCTTACTGGGAGCGAGCAGGGGGAGGGTCGCTCACCCCAATTTTCTGCGCTTATGGGGTTCCCACAGTCCCTGCACCCTGCCCAGTGCCCACAGAGACCGTGGGCGACGCTGCTCATTCCGCACCTTCCCCGACGCCAAGTAGTGCCCACAAACTCACCTCTACTGCTGGGCCGAGAACACGGGTCCCGAGAACCATGCCTCACTTGCTCCGCTGCCCACCCGCATGGCGGGGCAGATAGTCAGTCGCAGCACTCCTGGATCTGGATCTGGTGGGGCATCACAGCCGGAATTTGCGCACCAGGGCAGCATGGCCATGGCTCCAAAACTCCCTGTGGACTGGGCAGGGCTTGAGAGAATGGGTGTGCTGCGAGCTCTGTGGGCCAATGGCAACCGATGCATGTTCCGGGACTCCACCCCCAATGAGGGCATGGCGCACTCCATGGTGGACAGCTCCCAGCCGCCAATCAACATTGCGATCTGGCTGGTGCATGGGATCAATCCAAGGCGGGATGGTTCCAAGGGGCATGAGTGGTGTGACTGACAGGACGCCTGCCAACAGGAATAAGGAAAGGTGACAGGGTGGAAACACCGTGAAAGCCAGGGCCTGGGGATCCTATCATTCCAAGGCCAGCTCTTTTCCTCGTAGGCTGGCAGTTCGCCCTGGTGCGATTTTATTCACACATATAAATAAATTAATGAATTTATTGATACATATTAATAAATTGTACAATATATCTAAAGGACACGATCAGTGGTATTTATTATATTACCTTGCTGTACATTCATCACTTCAATCATCAGTAGTGCATTTTCATTATTTCAATAATAATAATAATAAATAAGGAACTTCTTCACCCCTCAATCTGTTTCCCCTGCTGTACAGAGCTGCTATTTCTGGCTATTCTAGCCCAATTATTTATTTATTAAAAATTTTTATTCAGATATATTCACATAACATAAGATCTGTTAAGGTGTATAATCAATGGCTTTTAGTATAATTGCAATGTTGTGCATTCATCATAAGAAAAACTTTGAGAATTATTTCATTACTCCAAAAAGAAAAACTCCACTTCCCTTAGCATGTCTTCAGTAGCCCTATATAACCACTAATCAAAATTCATCTTTATAAATTGATATATATTTACATTTTATATAAATGGAATCATACAATACCTTTTCTATTTTTATTTTATACATTTAATGATTGAAATATAAACAATTAAA
>JAQZBX010101694.1:0-11236 GCA_029593785.1 Cabassous unicinctus
CTCCATAAACAAAGCCAACAAAATAATAATAATCATAAATAAATAAAAATATAAAAAAATTATTTTTTGCATTGTGCCTTTCATCATCCTAGGTTCTGTTATTTTTTACGAATATTGACCAATTCTCTTGCATGGTCCCCCATTGTCTTTTTTTTTTTTCCACTTTATTTTCAAAAAAGCTTTAGGATCCAGAAATCACATATATAAAATATAGGGGATTCCCATATACCACCTATTTGTTTCTTTTAGCTGCTATTGTAAATGGAATCTTTTTCTTGATTTCCTCCTAAGACTGCTCATTATTAGTATACAGATATGCTACTGTTCTTTTGTGTGTTGATCTTTTATCCTTCCACTTTACTGAAGTTGCTTATCAGCATGAGATACATTGTTGTAGATTTTTTGGAGCTTTATATGTACAATAACAAGACATCTCCAAATACTGACATTTTTAATTATTCCTTTCTAATTTAAAACCTATAATTTTTTTTTCCTAGGTCCTTGAGCAAGTACTTCTAACACAATGTTAAATAGACCAGTGACAGTGGGCATCCTTCTTTTGTTCAGGTCTTATAACATTTCACCACTGAGTATGACACTAGCTGTGAATTTTTCATATATACACTTTATCATGTTGAGAAAGTTTCCTTCTATTCCTATGTTTTGAAGTGTTTTTTTTTTTTTAATAAAAGATGCTGTAGTTTGTCAAATGTGTTTTCTGAATCAATAAAGATGGTCATGTGATTTTTTTTCATTCAACTGCAAATGTGGTGTATTACATTGATTTTCTTATGCAGAACCATCTTTGCATACTAGGGAGAAAATCAATTTGTTCATCATGTATAATTCATTTCATGTGTTGTTGAATATGATTAGCAAATATTTTGTTGGTGATTTTAGCACCTAGTTTCATTAGAGAGATTTTTTTTCTGTAGTATTCTTTTATTGTGGCATCTTTATGTGGCTTTTGTAGTAGAGTGATGTTGGTATCATAGATGAGTTAAGTCATGTTCCCTCCACTTCTATTTTTGGAAGAGTTTACACAGGATTGGTGTTAGTTCTGTCCAAAATGATTAGTAGAATTTACCAGTGAAGCCATCTGGTCCTGATTTTTCTTCGCAGGTTTATGATGATTAATTTAATCTAGTTATTTGTGACTGGTCTGTTGAGTTTATCAATTTTGTCTATCAATATAGATTGCTTGCGTGTTTCTAGAAATGTGTCCATTTCATCTAAATTATCCATCCTGTTGCAAAAAATTTTTCAAAGTATCCTCTTATGATACTCTTTGCTTCTGTGGGATCGGTGTTGCTATCTCCTCTCTCACTTTTTATTTTATTAATTTGCATATTTTCTTTTTCCTTTGTTAGCTTAGCTAAGGGTTTGTCAACTTTATTAATCCTCTCATAGAACCAGCATTTGGCTTTCTTCATTTTTTCTAGTGTTTTTTAATTCTCAATTTTATTTAGTTTTGCTGTAATCTTTTTTTACTTCCTTCTTTCTGCATTCTTTGGAAGTCATTTGTTGTTCATTTTCTAGTTCCTCCAGGTGTGCAGTTAGGTCTTTTATTTTATCTCTTTCTTCTTCTTTTATATACACACTGATTACTATAAATTTCCCTCTCCGTACTGCTTTTCCTGCATCCCATAGGTTTTGTTATGTTGTGTTCTAATTTTCATTGATTTCAAGGTAGTTACTGATTTCCTTTGGAATTTCCTCCTTGACCCAGTGATTGTTTAAGAGTGTGTTGTTTAACATCCATATCTTTGTGCCTATTCTGTTCTAAATCTTTTTTTGGTGATGAATGCACAACATTATCATTATACTAAATGCCATTGATTATACATTTTGGATAGATTGTACGATATCTGAATGTATCTCAGTAAAATCGCTTTTGAAAAATGAGGAAGAGGGAGTGGATGTGGTACAAGTGGTTGAGTTCCGGCTTCCCATATGAGAGGTCCCAGGTTTGGTTCCCAATGCCTAGGGAAAAAAGCAAAGAGTGGAAAACAAACTCAGGGGAGTTGAATGTGGCTCAGTGATTGAGCACAATTTCCCAAGTATGAGGTCCTAGATTCAATCCTTGGCCCCGGTACCTCAAAAAAATGAGGAAGAGTTTAATACATGACCAGATAAACAAAAGTTCAGGGAGTTCATAACCAACAGACCATTCATACATGTGATGCTACACAGAATTCACTATGTAGAAAGGAAGTGTTCATGTAAGTACAGGTATCTCCAACAGAAGGGCCAGCCCAATCTTGTGCCACAAGGAGAAACACGTGTCTCAGTGAGAAGTTGAGAGCACAAGCAAGGAAGTGGGGGAAGCTTCCTCAAACCAGTTGAGAATGGAAGTTAGGTTTTTTCAGGCAGAAAGAGAGGAGTAGAGTAGAAGAAAAACAAGGAAAAAGTAAGTGAGGACATTAGATCTTCCAGGGTTCTTGTGAGATGGGTATGTCCAATTTATCAGTCTTTCATTGTGTCAAGTACATTCAACTTGTCAGCAGCTAATATGGCACAGTTTAGAAATTGTTGTGCAGGTGCAAGCTCCTCATGGTTCCTTTCTCAGGTGACTATTAAAGGCTATCAAACTTTTGTCTCTATGAATATTCACAGATTTCCTGGGTCATAAGGAGCTCCTGACACCATTCTGTCTGGCTTTACTTTGAGATATTATCTTATTCCGGTTAATCAAAACTGAGAAAGCCTGGTTAATATCTTTCAGGGAACTAAGTGTAATGAATAAACTAAAATTAGATTAATAGAAAACCAGAAAAATTTGTTTTAGAATTTTAAGTACTGCATAAGTGAAGAAATTTCAATTCACACATTTTCCAGCTATCGGAAGGCTGACAGACAATAGATTGAAGCTGCAAGAGGAAATTAAGATCATTTTAGTGTAATAATATAGGTTATATAAAAATGTATGTAGTATTGTATGTTTGGTTTGTGTGTCCACATTTTACTTGCCAGTGGATCTAAAGTAGAAATGAATGACAAAAAATGATCATTCAGTATATCTGACTCCTAACATATGTATATGTAATTTGTGTCAAGAACTCTATAAAGGTGGGGCTGTTGACAGAAGGGTGTAGTAATATAGTGTGTTTACATAATTAAAATGAGTAACAAAGTAAAAACTGTTCTAGATTTAGGATGTTAAACTTAATCGTCACTGTACTAAAGAGAAAATGTCAAAAAATATGTGTAGAGAAATAATTAGATTGCAGATTCCATTTGGGGGCAGAAAGATTGGGCATTTACTTTTTATTGGGTGTTAGGTTTCTTTCAAGGGAGATGGAAGGCTTTAAAAATGGAAGTTCGTAAGGGAATATAACCACTGTAAATCAACCATTTTTGTGTGTAGGTCTGTCTGTATGAGCCTGTTTATATCAGACCCAGCAAGGGGTGGGGAATCAAGCTAAATCACGCCTCACTGACGTAGTACAATCAGAAGCCCTCAAATAATCTTACCAAGTAATCTAATGGAAGTCCCTTTAACTAAATTAATGCAATCAAAATGAATTACAGCCAGAGCAATAGATTAGTGTACAAACATAATCTTTTTATTTTTAGGATTGAGAAAATTATCTCAAACTGCCATGCTCCACCTTAAAGCCAAAAAAGACAAGTTTTATATTCCAAAAAAACTTAACTAATTTCAGCAGCAATGCTAATACAAAAGCACATCATAATCACTTATAAGAATTGTTTGTCTTAGGTCAAAAAGTCCCTCTCACTGTAGACCTTTGAAATTTAGAAAATGCGTTATCTGCTTCCAATGTATAAAGTATGGGTATACACAAGCTAAATATTTGAATTACGATAAGGAGAATTTGGGAGGGAAATAAGAGTCAGATGTCCCCAACATTTCCATTAACCTGCAGAGCATGCATCATTAGATTTAAATGTTTGAGAGCTATCCTTAAGACAATGGTATCTTCTTCTCAGGGCCACATGTGGGCCCACCCTATCTATGCACTTGCCCAATGGCCATACTTTAGGCTCCACCATCTTCAAGCATCTGGGTGGTGACTGAGCTCTAGATTTCACCATCTAAGAACACTGGAGCATGGACATATTTTCCACGAACTCTTAAGGAAAGTCTTAGCCCCCTTAATACACTGAGATGGCAGCAGCCTTCTCCCAAATATCTGGCATACAAGCCCAAACCACTAAGAGAAGTGGGTTGTCAACCGAACTCTCCCAACCTGTGGGGAACAGACCCTCCCCACTGGAAGCAGTTGGGTAGCAAACTAACTCTCCCCAAATATGTAGAAGAGCCTGCCCCCACTCAGCAAATTCTGGTGGTGATTAAACTCTTCCCAACCACTGGGGAATGTATTCCAACCTCTCTGTATCCTGGGGCAGTGAAACAGTCCATGAGCAATGAGCTGGAACATCCACTCACTTTAAATGCATGGGCAAACTCACTCTCTCTGTACACATGGGTGAGAACCCTCTATTGACCCGAGGTGATACCTTAATTCCAGACCTCAGGTTCCAAGAATTTCCTCTTGAGGACCTTTTCTCTTCAATCTCTCTCCTCCCTGTCCTTAGCCCAGGCTGAAATGTGTTTCATGCATACAGATCTCACAAAAAACTTGTTTGTTTAACATGCAGGAAATAGGAGTCAAAGCCAACAGACTTCCCACAAGACCTTCCACAATAACTGCATTTCCAATCCAGACTTACAAGATCTACGTTTAGTTAATTCAAATGGGGCACTATCACCTGGAGGCTTGATTTCTAGAAACTTGAAATTTCCCAAATAATCAGTTTCTGGTTTATTTGTGCCCAGCAGCATATCTATCAACAGATCTCTTTCATCTAACATTTTGCTAAAAGTTGCAAGGAGAAACCAGGCCACTTTCTCCTCATTTACTTTGGAAATCTCCTCAGCTAAATGTCCAAGCTCATCATTTTCAAATTCTGCCTTCCATTTAACATCGGTCATATGTCTTGTCAACTTCTCTGCAATTTCAAAACAAGGATTGCCTTTATTCCATATTCCAATAATAGCTTCAACATTTCCTTCGAAGACCTCACTGAAAATGACTTTAGGTCCATATTCCTACCAACACTCTCTTCCAAGAAATCTAGGCCTTTTATCTCAAGCATTTCACATATGCTCCAAATAATACCCCTTACCCATTTATAAAACTGTTGCAGCAATTTTGGTAAATGCAGCAACACAACCCCACTCTCCTGGTACCAAATCCTGTTTTAGTTTGCCAAAGGGCTGCTGATGCAAAGTCCCAGAACTAAGATATCTTTTATATAGGGGATTCATTTGTGTTAAAAGCTTACAAGTACTGAGGCTGTAAGAAGTCCAAACTGAAGCACCATGAGAGATGCTTTCTCATCAAAGATCAAAGTCAGCTACTGTTGTTTCTGGGGGTTTGCTACGTGGTTAAGCAAGATAGCCACAGATCTCTGCCTGGGTCTCTCCTTTCCCTTTGGGGTCACCATCACCAGTTAAGCTGCTCCATGGACCCATTCTCTTGGGGGCTTAAGCAATATTCTCTCACACTTTACAGAATCAAATATGCTATCTCCCATTTGGGGGGGGGTGTTTGTCATCGTGAGCGCGGGGGACTCAACCTGAGTCATGTCTCACTGACATAGCCCTATCAAAAGCCCTAAGGCAAACTCACTAAATGTAATCAAAGGCCCCTGAACTGAATTTAATGAAAAAATGGAGGTTAGCACACCTAAAGGATTAGATTAGTTTACAAACAAAATCTTTCTCTTCTTAGCATTCATAAAATAATCTTAAACTGTCACAACAAGTGTTCCAGAAATTCTGAAATTTTTAAAAATTTTTATTGACATTTATCATTCATATATGAACATCAATAAACAAAAATTGTAAAGTACAAGTTGTGAACTTATAAAACAAGCTTGCATATCATCAGAGGGCACTCATATATTACCCCACCAACAACACCTTGCATTTTTGAGAAACAATTGTTATAAACTATGGCAGAGCATCATCAAAACATTACTACTAGCTATAGCCAATATATTACATTTAGTGTATTTTTCCCTGAATGCACCTGGTTAATATAACCCTGTATTATTCTCTCATGAACTCTAAAATGTATATAATACTAATACACAAATTATGCATTTTTAACAATCCAAGAGCTGACATTGATCCTGCAGGTCTTTGTCTGTGTAGCACATGCTGAGTGCCCAGGCTATCATTCAGTTTGGGTTCAAGGTGAGGTATATTTTGTCTTTCTCCACCTGGACTTCTCCTGCTTACTTTAGGTGGTCCAATCTGAATTTAGCAGCTCCAAGTCTGCATTTACTAGTTTAAAAATCCTATCAGTATCTCCCATGTGTCAAGAAATGAAACAAAAGCATAGGCCTGAAGAAAGAAGTTGGAGTAGAGAGCTCGAAGACTCAATCCTTCGACCAAAACAACTATTACACAGGCAGGATCGATCTGAAAACACTATTATGAAACTACAGAGGCCAGGAGATAACTGCATAGTATCCAAAGAGTGGGAAGAAGATGCTGATAAAAAAAATTATGGTAAAGAATAATAAATTATTCCCTCCATGTGGTGGCTACAAGTACCTGCTCCCTACTCTCCTGGAAGGCCTCTGTGGGGTCCACACTTTTGTCCAGATTTCTGGTGGCAGAATGAGAATTAAAAATACTCTTTCTGAAGAACAGGGGTGGGCACTGGATTTCATTACTGAATTTACATTGCTACTTTTCTGACCACAGCCATTGTTTCAACCCACCTCAGACAGGGGCAGTGGTGACAGATTCCTGAAGATCCTGTGATTCTGAATGGCTCTTGGGAATAGTTTGTTGAATAGGCCATTTTCTGGGCATGCCAGGAAGCTCAGCTTTGGACAGCCTTTGGAGTATATGAGAAGACCTTTCCTGATCCCCTCTCCAAGGCACTTCGGAATGTTCTGCAACCTCTTTGTGAGTCCAATTTTGGTCCCGGGAAATGCTGTCTTAGGAAAGTCCTTTCTGATGTGCCCACCTCCAACAATGTGGCTGCAAAGCAAAAGCATTTTGAGACAATGAAAACAGTGTTAAACACTGAGGTTGATAGTCTGTGATGAAAGCATGTTTACTTCAAACAACTGGAGGGGAGTTGCTTCTGGGAGACAGAGGGGACAACCAAACTCTGGTAAACAAGGAAACTCCAAAAACACCAAACAAGCAAAACCCAGGTCAAGACAGAAACCTATAAGATGAGGATACTCTTACACATTACACAGTGCATTCACCATGGGAAGAACTTACTGAGAGGAGAACTTACTGATAGGATCAACTGACTATCTTTTAGCTAGACTGACAGAGAAAAAATAGAGGATTCAAATAAAGAAAATATAAATGAAAGGAGGATATTATTACTGACCCCTCTGATATAAAAAGTCATTAAGAGATACTATGAATATTTGTATGCCAATAAATCAGACTTCCAGGGTGAAAGGGACAAAGTTCTTAGAAATATAAAACTACTGGCATTAATCCAAGAAGAAATATCAGATATCAACAAACCAATTACTAGTAAAGAGATTGAATCAGTAATAAATATCTCCCAGCCATGAAAAGCCCAGCACCAGAGGGCTTCAAGGGGAATTCTACCAAGTATTCCAGAAGACTTAACTTGAATTCTGCTCAAAGTCTTACAAAAATTGAATAGGAGGGAACACTCCTTAATTAATTCTATAATGCTGTGGCAGTTTGAAGTTATTTTATGTATCCCAAAAATAAAAATGTTTTTTTTTTACCTAAACCATTACTGTGGGGAGGCACTTTTGTTTGGTCTTTGTCAGTGAAGCATGAGTCAGTTTCGGTGTCTGCCTCTTGCTGAGGTCTGATATAAACAGAGGCACAGAGAAAGGAAGCAGAACACTAGGATAACCAGTAGCTGACATTTGTACTTTGCATTGAGAGCCCTTTACAAACTAAGACAGATACCAACTTCACCCTCATACCAAACCAGATGAAGGTAACACAAGATAAGAAAACTGTAGACAAATATATATGAGTATAAATGCAAAAATCCTCAAGGAAACACTAGCAAACAGAATCCAGCAGTATATAAAAAGAATTATACACTGAATTCATGTTGGATTTACCCATGGTGTGCAAGTGTGGCTCAACTTAAGATAATTATTAATATAATATACAACACTAACAGAATAAAGGAAAAACTACTTGATTATGTCAATTGATACAGAAAAGGTAATTGAGAAAATCCAGCACCTGTTACTGATAAAAACACTTAGAGCAATAGAAATAAAAGGAAATGTTCTCAACCACATAGAGCATATGTGAAAATCCACAGCTGTCATCCACCTTAATGGTGAAAAGATGAAAGGTTGCCATATAAGATCAGGAAGAATACAAGGATGCCCACTTTCACACTGTTATTCAACAATGTACTGGAAGTTCTTGCCAAATCAATTAGGTAAGAAAAAGAAATAAAAATTTTCAAAGTTGGAAAGGAAGAAGTAAAACTTCCCATTTTTACATGTGACATGATCCTTCAAACAGAAAATCTTGAAAAAAATCCTCAAAAAAGTTCCAAGAGGTAGAAAATGAATTTAGCAAAGTATTGGGGTAGAAGAAAAGCATTCAAAAATTAATAGTGGGACTTCCACAATGATGGAGAATTATAGATGCACAGAGCACACTTCTGTCCCATAAAAATAGAGGACAGGCACTTTCCAGAAAACTGTTCTTGGGCTTAGGACACCAGTAGATGCTGGACACCACCCAAAAGAGAGAGTCAAAGAAAAGGAGACTCAGTGGTGATCCATGAGTAAAGCATCAGGAGCATATCCTGCAGCCCAACACCTAATGCTAAGAGCAGACAGAATTGAGTCATCTAGTCTTTGGCCAGTGGCTACAGACTGAGGATGTCATAGGTGTCTACTTCCCCAGGAAAGGGGAGACAAAGAGACACAGCCTACAGCCAACTCATATTTTAGTCAGTGAACTGGGTGGGCTGTGTCCTTTGTGTTGTACCCTTCCAGGCTGGTTTGGGACATGGCATTATTTTCCCTGGAAACTAGAAGGGAACTAAAGATAATCTGCCTTCTCAAACATCTTCCCAACTGATATAGATGGTTGCTGATGACATAGAGGGATGTGGAGTGGAAAAACAATTACTCACTGGGAAAAGGGAAGCTGTACCCAGCCAAAGGATAAGAGCAGCTTGTAGAAAATTTGATTTGCCAGGCTTGACACAGTTTTGCCCACCGAGATGGTGAATTCTACTGGACATTTCTTCTGCACAGTACACACAGGCAGGGTTTCCTTGAACACATTCCACCCTAGATTTTGGCAGAGAGGAATTCTGAATAGTGCCATCTGCTGACAGACCAGGAAAGGGCATGCAATGATGAAAAATTAAATAAATAAAAGGAGCTTTGGAGTGCATTTCTTGCCCCACTCACCAAGGCCTTTGGAAACTGGTCTGTACCTCATTACTGGGTCCATGGCTCTCATTTGAGAAGATAAACAAGGGTAATCCTAAAGACCTAACTTGAAATAAGAATCAAAGAACAGTGGTTACACACTGACATTCAACACTAACTCCCTAGGCAAGAGAGAAACTGAGCATCACATTAAAATCACCATTATAATCAGATACCTAGATACTGGCAAAAAATTACAAGCCATACTAAGAAAATGGGATGATATGGCTCATTCCAAGGAACAACTCAAAGGTCCAGATGAGACACTGCATTGAAACAATTAATCAATGATGTCCATACAAATCTCCTAAGTCAATTCAAGGAGTTGAACAATAACACGGCTAAAGAGATAAATGACATTAAGAAGACACTGGTTAGTACTAGAGGTGATAGGCATATGCCCAAGAGACTTAAATCTGTGGGCTGTCCATGTGCCAGTTGGGTCCTGAGTCTCAACAGAATTGCAACACCTATTCTCTAGTTCATTGGACTCACCCAGGACAGCTAACAAGGAGATGATGATGGACAGCAATGATCCCAAGGAAGAGAGAGTCTGCAACTGCAGGGAAGATAGTCCCATCCAAATGCACCATGGGATTGAAGAACCCTCTCAATTAAGAGGTGGAATAGGCATCACCATCCCAGAATCCTCAGGATTGGGGAATGAACAATGGACTAGAGTAGACTTCCTGCTATTCTGAGGGGATGAAGAGGGGGAAAATAGGTGTAATATGGGGGTATTTTCAGGACACTAGAATTGCCCTGAATGACCTTGCAATGACCGATATGGGCCATTATATATTGTCATAACTTACAAAACTGTGCGGAAGAGAGTATAAACTCTAATGTGGATTATAATCCATGATTAATAACAATGCTCAATATATGTTAATCAATTGTAACAAATACCACACTAATGAATGATGTTGTTAATGTGGGAAAGTGTCAGAGCATTAGGGAGTCGGACATAAGGGAATCTCTTATATTTTTTTATGTAACATTTATGTAAACTAATTACCTTTTAAAAAATAAATAAAAAAATAAAAAATAAAAATAAAAACAAAAAAAAAACTATAAAATGTGATTAAAATTTAAAATATTATCAAAATAACATCCCATTTAAACTTTTTACAGTTTACAAAAGTATCATGTGTTTCTAGTTTTGGAATATATTTTTCCATTGTGAATTAAAATACATATATTTTGATAATGTTAAAAAAAAAAAGAGAAGACATTGGGCAAGAACAAAGAAGAATTCAAAGCTTGAATAGAAATGTAATAGAGCATACACCAGAGGCATACAACATCAGATTTGAATTTATATGAGAAGGAATCAGCAACATAGAAGACATAACAGCTAAAGTTGAAAGTAGAGTAGAGCAGAGAGAGATAAGAACAGAAAAAAAATGAGCAGCAGCTCAAGAAGTTGAATGATAGTGTGAAGCAAACCAATATATGTGTCATGGGAGTTTCAGAAGGAAAAGTGAAGGGAAAAGGTGCAGAAAGAATAGTGTCTGAAATAATGGCTGAAAATTTCCCAACTTTCAATAAAGACTTGAATATACATATCCAAGATACATAACATATTCAAATCAGAATAAATTCAAATAGACCTAATACAAGATGCATACTAATCAGAATGTTAAATGCCAAACATAAAGAGAAAATTCTGAAAGCAGCAAATAAGATGTGAAAATCACATACAAGGGATGTCCAGTAAGACTTAGTGTGGATTTCTCAACAGAAACTATGGAGGCGAGAAGATAGACATATG
>JAQZBX010101695.1:0-11240 GCA_029593785.1 Cabassous unicinctus
ATTCCTTGGCTAGTACAATGCCTCAATATGTGTTCAGCAATTGTAACAAATGTACAACACTAATGAAAGATGTTTATGTGGGAAAGTGTGGGAGGAGGGGTGGGGTATATGAAAATTCCCCATATTTTTAATGTAACATTTATGTACTCTAAAGCTTCTTTAAAAATAAAAAAAAATTATGAAAAAAAAAAAAAAAAGTCCTTTGCCCATTTTTAATTGGTTGTCTTCTTGTTGTTGAGTTTTATGAGTTCTTTATATATTCTGGATATTAAGCCCTTATTGGATATATGGCTTCCAAATATTTTCTCCCATTCTGTAGATTGTCTTTTCACTTTCTTGATAATGTTGATTGATGTATAAAGTTTATATTTTGATGAAGTCCAAATTATATTGTATTTTGTCTCTTGTTGCTTATGTTTTTGGTGCCATATCTAAAAAGCCATTGATTAATACAAGGTCCAGAAGAGTTTCCCCTCTGTTTTCTCATAAAATGTTATGGTTTTCACTATTTTATTTAGGGTGCTGATGCATTTTAAGTTAATTTTTGTGTATGATGTGAGATAGGGGCCCACCCTCATTCTTTTGCATATGGACATCCAGTTTCCCCAGCACCATTTGTTGAAGAGACTATTCTTTCCTCATTGAGTGGAATTGGCACTGTAGTCAAAAAGTAATTGGCCACAGATGTGTAGGTTTATTTCTGAACTCTCAATTCTATTTCATTGGTCTATATGTCTGTCCTTATGATGCCAGTACTATACTCTTTTGATTATTGTATCTTTGTAGTAAGTTTTGAACGTGGGAAATGTAAGTCTTCAAAATTTGTTCTTTAAAAAGATATTTTGGCTATTTGCATTCACTTGCCATTCCACATGAATTTGATGATTGACTTTTCCATTACTGCAAGATATGCCACCAGAATTTTTATCAGAACTGCATTGAAATTGTAAATCAATCTGGGTATTACTGATATCTAAACAATATTAAGGCTTCCAATGCATGAACACAGGATGTCTTTCCATTTATTTGAGTCTTTTTAAATTTCTTACAGCAATGTTTTCTAGTTATCCATGGTAAAATTTCTTCCTAATATTTTATTCTATAAATGCTATTGTAAATGCAATTGTCTTCCTGGTATCTTTTTCATATTGTCCATTGCTGGTGTAAAGAAACAAAACTGATTTTTGTGAGTTGACTTATACACTACCACTTTGCTGAATTTGTTCATTAGCTTTCCTGTGGATTCTTTAGGATTGTATATATAAATATCCTATATGAGTAGAGATATTTTTATTTCCTCCTTTCCAGTCTGGATGCCTTCTTGTATTTCTTGCTTAATTGCTCTGGCTAGAACTTCCAGTAGAATGTTGAATAGCAGTGGTGAAAGCAGTCATCTTTGTCCTGTTCCTGATTCATGTCTTATTTCTAGTTTTTGTCTTGTTCCTGATTTAACTGTGGGTTTTTTTCATATGTCTTTTATCATGCTAAGTGAGTTCCCTTCTATTCCTACTGTTCTGATAGTTTTTCTCAAGAAAAGTGCTGGATTTTGTCAAATGCCTTTTCTGCATCACTTTAGATGATGACATGGATTTTTCTCTTCATTCAATTAATGTGATGTATTACATTGATTGGTTTTCTTATGCTGAGCCACCTTCACTTTCCTAGGATAAATCCCATTTGGTTATGGCATATAATCCTGTTACTGTGCTGTTGGATTTGGTGTGCTAGTATTTTGGAGGGAATTTTCTACATCGCTAGCCATAAGGGTTATTAGTCTGTAATTTTCTCTTCTTGTGATATCTTTACCTCTTTTTGGTTTTCAGATAATGCTAGCTACATCAAATTAGTATGGAAGTATTCCCTCCTCTTTGATTGTTTAGAAGAGTTTGAGCAGGATTAGTGTTAATTCCTTGAATGTTTGGTAACATTCAACAATGAAGTCATCTGGTCCTGGACTTTTCTTCATTGGGGTGTTTTTTTAACTGATTCAATCTTTTTACTTGTTATTGGTCAGTTGATACTTTCTATCTCTACTTGAATCAGTTTGAGTAATTTGTGTGTTTCTAGGAATTTGTCCATTTTATATAGATGATCTAATTTTTCATTGTCAAGTTGTTCATAGAATCCTCTAAAAATCTTTTCTGTTTCAGTAAAATCAATAAGTACCTCCTTTCATTTCTGATTTTAGTCTGTATGTCTGCTTTCTTGTTTCCTTTGTCAGTCTAGCTAAAGTTTTGCCAATGTTATTGTTCTTTTCAAAGAATCAACTTTTGGTTTTATTGATTCTCTCTATTATTTTTCTGTTTTCTATTTCATTTATATTCACTCATCTTTATTATTTCCTTCCTTTTGCACACGTTTAGTTTCCTCTTCTTTTTTTCCTGCCCCCTGAGATGGCTCCCTTGTCTGTTTGCTTGCTATTTTTTTTCCTTCTCATTGTCTGCTCATTGTTCTTGTTCATTTTCTGCTCATTGTCTGCTCACTGTTTGTTTGTTTCTTCTTAGGAGGCACCGGGAACCAAACCCAGACCTCCCATGTGGGAGACAGGCACCCAACTGCTTGAGCCACATCTGCTCCCTGCTCGTTTTGTTTTTGCTCCCTGTCTGTTCATTGTTTGCTCACTGTCTTGCTCATTGTTTTTTTACTCATTGTCTGCTTGTTTTTTGCTCATTTACTGCTCTTTGTTTTTTGCTCATTGTCTGCTCATTGTATTTTGCTTGCTGTCTGCTCATTGTTTTTACATGATGTCTGCTCATTGTGTGTTTGTTTGTTGTTTTTTTTTTCTTTAGGAGGCACTGGAAACCGAACTCAGGATCTCTCATTTGGGAGGGCAGGCTCCCAACTGCCTGAGCCACATCCACTCTCTCCTCTTCTTTTTATAGTTCTTCCAGGTGTAAGATTAGGTTACTGTTTTAAGATTGCTCTTCTTTTTTAATGTATGATTTTTATAGCTATAAACCTTAACAGGAGCACTACCCTTAAGGTTTAGTACATTGTGTTTTATTTTCATTGCTCTCAAGGTATTTTCTAATTTCCCTTGTGGTTTCTTCTTTGACTTTTGGTTATTTAAGAGTATATTTTTAAATTTCCTCATATTTGTGCACTTTTCATTTTTCTTCTGTTATTGATTTCTAGAAAATACCTTGAGAGTAACAAAACAAAATCATAACATACCAAAACTTATGATATGCAGCTGAAGTAGTGCTCAGATTTAAATTTACTGCTGTAAATACCTATAGTAAAAAGGAAGAAAGATCTCAAATCAATACCTAGCCTTCCACCTTAGGAACAGAGTACAAGAATAACAAACAAAACCCAAAGAAAGGGTAAGAAAGAAAATAAGAATTAGAGGGAAATAAATGGAAAAAAAGAATATAAAACAATAAAGAAAATCCATGAACTAAAATTTGGTTCTTTGAAAAAAGCTCAACAAAATTGACAAAACTTTTGCTGGACTGATCAAGAAAAAAAAAGAGAGAAGGCTCAAAATACTACAATCAGGCTTGAAAGTGGGGACATCAGTACTGACTTTCATAAGTACAATGAATTTTTAAAAAATACTATGAACAATTGTATGCCAACAAATTAGATAACCTAGATGAAATGGACAAATATGCAGAAAGACACAAACTGCTAAAGCTGACTCAAGAATAAATATAAAAACTAAAAGACCTATAACAAGTAAAGAGATCAAATTAGTAAAAAAGAAAAAAACTTCCCACAAAGGAAAGCCTAGGAACAGGGTGCCTTTACAAGTGAAATATATCAAATGTTTATAAAAGAGTTAACATGCATTCTTCCCAAACTCTTCCAAAAAGCAGAAGAGAATACTCCTCAATTCACTTTATGAAGCCAATATTTCCCTGATATCAAAACCAGAAAAGACATCAAAAGAAAACTATAGATCATCTTCCTTAGAATTCTAAATGCAAATATCCTCAACAAAACACCAGCAAACTGAGTTCAGCAACATATAAAAAGGATTAAACAACAGGATCAATTGGGATTTATCTCAGGAATACCATGTTGGTTTAACATCTGAAAATCAATTAATATAATAGATTTTATCAATAGAATAAAGGACAAACAAAAAACAAAAAACAACCACATGATCATCTCAATAGATAAACAAAGAAAAGTATTTTTGAAAATCCAACACCTTTTCATGTTTAAAAAAATAGCTTAATAAAGTAAGAATAGAAGCGGACTTAACCTGATAAGGTCATGTATGAAAATCCCACAGCCCACATCCTACTTAATGGTTAAAGCCTGAATACTCTGCCCTAAGATTAGGAACAAGAACAGGATGTTTACTGTCATTGCTTCTATTCAACATTTTATGGACATTTCTACCCAGGTCAATTGGTCAAGAAAACCAAATAAAGGGCATACAGATTGGAAAAGAAGTAAAATTATCTCTATGTGTAGGTGACATGATCATATACATAGTAAACTCTAAAGAATCTACCAAAAAACTATGAGAAATAATAAATAAGTTCAGCAGTATCACAGGACAAGAGCAACATGTAAAAATCAATTATATTTCTATATACTAGCAATAATCAACCTGAAAGTGAAATTAAGAAAACAGTTCCATTTACAACAGCATCAAAAAGAATAAAATTCTTAATGGAACTCTGTATGTTATGTATTTTATGCATGATATTTCTGTAAACCTACAACTTTTCTAACAAAAAAAAAATTAAAAACAAAAACTTTTTAAAAGAATAAAATACTTAGGAATAAGTTTAAAGAAAAGTGTAAGATATATACTGAAAACTATAAAAACACTGTTAAAAGAAATCAATTATCTAAATAAACACAAAGGCATCCTATGTTCATGGATTAGAAGACTTCAAATTGTTAAGATAGCTATATTCCCCAAATTGATCTACAGATCCAATTTCTATCAAAATCATTGTTAGCTTCTTTTGCAGAAATTGACACGCTGACCCTAAAATCCATAGGGAAATTCAAGGGACTCATAATAGCAAAAAAAAAATCTTGGAAAAAAAAAGAACAGAGTTAGAGGAATCACCCTTCAAGATTTCAAAACCTACTACAAAGCAAAGGCAATCAAGACTGTGGTGTTGGCCCAAGAATAGAAATGTACAACAACAGAATTAAACTGAGAGGCCAGAAATAGACTCACACATCCATGGTCAAATGATTTTTAACAAAGGAATCAAGATTATTCAATTGGGAAAGAATATTCTTTTAAACAAATTGTGCTGAGACAACCATATGCAAAATGGTTTTGTCCATATGCAAAAGAATAAAATATGACCCTACATCACACAATATACAAAATTAAATCCAAACTGATCAAGGACATAAGTGTAAAAGCTAAAACTATAAAACTCTTAGAAAAAAATATAAGTGTGAAATTTTGTGACCTTAGATCAAGCAACAGTCTCTTAGATATGACACCAAAAGTATAAGCAACCAAGCAAAAATAGATAACTTGTAGTATATCAAAATTAAGAACTTTTGTGCTTCAAAGAACACTAATGAGAAAGTGAAAAGACAACCTACAGAACGGGAGAAATATTTGCTAATCATATATTTGATAAGGGACTTATATCCAGGACATATAAAAACCCTTACAACTCAATAATAAAAAGACAAATAACCCAATTAAAAATTGGGCAAACTATATGAATCAACATTTCTCCAAAGAAGAAATACAAGTGGCTAATAAGTACATGAAAAAATCAATATCTTTAGTCATTATGGAAATCCAATCAAAACCACAATGAGATACCACTACTTATACACTAGGATGTCTATAACCAAAAAGAGACAATAACAAATATTGGTGGAATGTGGAAAATTTGGAACCCTTATTCTAGTGAAGTGTAAAAAGTTGCAATTGTTTTGGAAAAGAGCTTGGCAATTCATGAAAATGTTAAACATTTAGTTACCACATCATCCAACAATCCCACTCCTAGGTATATACTTGAGAAATGAAAACTTTTATCCACCCGAAAACTTGTACACAAATGTTCATAGGAGCATTATTCATAATAACCAAAAAGGCAAAACAGCTCATCAATTGATGAATGGATAAAAAATGTGGTGTATATACACAAATGGATTATCACTCAGCAATAAAAAGTAATGAAGTACTGATAAGTGCTACAGTATAGATGAACCTTGAAAACATTATGCTAAGTGAAAGAACCCAATCATGAAAGACCACATATTATAAGATTCTATTTATATGAACTGCCCAGTTTGGCAATCTATGGAGATAGAAAGTAGACTAGTAAATGCACAGGGCCAGATAGGAAGGGAATGGAGAGTGATTGCTGATGGGTGTTTGGTTAAAGAGTTTCTTTTTGAGGTGATTAAAATGTTCTAAACTTAGATTGTCATGATTGTTTCATAACTCTGTGAATATACTAAAAGCCATGGAATCATTCACTTTAAATGCATCAACTTTATCATAAGTGAATTAAATATCAATAAAGATGTTTTTAAAAAAAGTTTGCCTTTAAAAATGCATGTCACAAAATAGATTAGTGTTATGAAGTGCTGGGGAAGGGTAGAGAGATTGAGAGGTGACTACTAAGGGGTATAGGGTTTTCCTTTTGGAGTAATGAAAATGCTCTAAAACTGATTGTGGTGATGAATGCACAAGTCTGGTTATAGTAAAAGCCATTGATTGCATACTTTGGATGGATTGTATGGTATGTGAATATATCTCAATAAAACTGCTTTTAAAAATGCATGTCTCTTTAAAAAAATGCATGTCTCTTCTTAGATTCCTTTAAGATTCATTGTGTGTGTTGTTTAGAATGCTATGAAAACTTCCTTAGAACCCTCAGGAGAACAGTGAAGAGGTTAAAGAAAACATTCACACAGAGAAACATAAAGTGGTGAGACAGAGAGACAACAGAGAAGATAAGTTACCTGAGGATAACAATTGTTCTTTATAAAGTCACGTGACAGCAAATGTGCACAGCACACAGTCCCTTTATATCATCAACACTACATGAAAACAATACCATTTCTTTGCATGTAGAGTAACGAGATAAAATACAGGGTGCCCAGGGAAATCTGAATTTCAGATAAACACTGAATAATTTCTTAGTGTAATCGTATCTGAAACATTGCAAGGGACATACTTATACTAAAACTTTATTTGCTGTTTATCTGAAATTCACATTTAACTTGGTATCCTGTATTTTTATTTCCTAAAGCTGGCAACTCTATTTGAGTATCTACTTGCACTTCAGCATAGGTGATAAAGCATGAGGACAAGCCTCAGTGCAATAAACCACTCTAGTACTACTCTAGCCCAACTGTGATTGTAGAGAAATAGTATACAGGGAAACACCAGGATCCTCAAGGAGTGGGGCTTGGATTAGCATCTTGGCCTTGTGAAAGAGGTGCTGGACCTCAGCAAAAGAGTATTATTTTGGCTCACTGGGGAAAAAATAATCATGAAAATCCTGGTAAAAGGAACCTGTTATTCAACCGAGCCTCCCATTAACGTAGCATCATTATAAGCAGCGTAGGGAGAGTGGAGAGGGAAAAAGCAGGCATGTCCCAGCTGAGAACATGGCCTAAAGGTAGGATTAGCAAGGCACACAAATGCAAAACACAGGAAGGGTACATGATATTATTTGAGTGAGTGCTGAGATGACTTCAAGGAAGGCTTCTCAGAAGAAGGGAATTAGCACCAGAGAGGCACTGTTAGGGATTTGGTCATCAGAAAGGACGGGAAGAATTATACAAGAAGCAGCAGCGTCGTACCATCTCTGCCCGCTCAGCACTTTTACCTTTCAGCATCTCTTTCACAGTAGGCCAGGCCTGTTCCCATTATGTTCCACATGCTCCGATCAGCAGGACTGCTGGGAAGAGTTGTGCAGGCCACGCATAGCGCAGTGCTAAGGGTCACCATTCCCAGCATGGTGCACTGGCTGCGATCATCAGGGCAGTGTGCAAATCAGAAAACTAAGGCTCAGAGGGCAAAAGTGATTGTGCATGCTGCAGAGTAAGTTAGTGCCTAAGCAAGGAGAAGCAATGGGAGCATAAACGAGTAAAATTCTTTCAGTAAGAAAATTTACCAATAGGTGATTAAGAGTTTTACACCTTTCGAGTCAGTAATCCTCTATCTTTGAGAATTCAGCTTTATAAAATAACCATATATGTGCCCAAAGATTTAGGAACAAGGATAACCATGCTTTTAGTAACAAATAACTAGAAACAACCTCAGTGTCCAAAAGTAGGGGATTGGTTAAAAGCATCCTAAATATTTTAAACAGCAGACATTTAATACAAGAACTTGGTTTACGGCTCTTCCCTCCCCTAAGGAAACAGGAATGGTGAGGCAACCCAAAGATAAGCAAACAAGGGAAGACCTTACCATTCTTAGGCTGGAGAGACAAAGGAGAGTGGCACTGTGATCAGAGATCAGGGGGTGGAGTAGGAAGAGCCAGATCCACAGTGGGCCCCTCTGGAGGGACAGGCAGTGAAGACACCATCTGAGCTAGAGAGTGAGGGAGAAGGCTTCTGTCTTCCTCCCAGCCTCCAATCTTCCACCTGTGTTTCCCAATGTCCTAACCAGGATGGAAGCCAGTTTTCAATGTAACCTGGAAAATGTAGTTCCCTATGATAGAGGGCAGAGCAAGAGTGGGGAATGAATGTAAAAGCACACGGGCAAATGGCTGGCTTGATGGGCAAAATAGATCATGTGCAATATGATTTCATTTATGTAAAATAAATGCACGTGGAAAGATAATAGACAAATGTATAGTTTTTAGGATTATGTCTGCATTGTTTTTTTACCTATGTTTACCAGTCCATCTGTTATAAACAAGTGAAGTGGATGCAGTGCAGTACTATCTAGATACCCTCCTCCATGTCTGGACCACTCATTCCTCTAGCTGCTGAGAGTTTAGACAACTACACTGAGCCCCTCATCACACCTTGTTCTTTGTGGAAAATAGCCACCTCCCTCAATGCTGCACCCCTTCCTGTAGGGCAGGCTGTTTCCAATGACTGATCAATAAGGGGGAATAAATGCCAGTTTCCTAACCCAATTTTGGGAGAACTCTGAAGAGTCATCCAGGATCAGAGCTCCCCTGAGAATCAGCTGAAGCAAAAATACTGAGAGTGCATATGGGACTGTATCCTGAAGCTTCTGGATCAAGGGGAGCAGAAATAAGTTTATCAAGAAGATGGGAACACTTTCCCATGATAGAGGATCTAACACACTGGCAAGGCTCTGGGTGATGGTGCCAGGGTAGCTCTTGGGGTGAGCCATTGCTTCTTTAAAGCTCCTAGGTGAAGTAGAAATGTCAGAACTACTATGGTATATCCCTTTATATGGTAGGTATAAAGGGATCAAAAGTCTCAGCGAAGTGGTTATGCTAGAAGGATCTAATATGTGAGGCCAGAAATCCCACCAGATGACTGTGCTCCATTGGAAAGCTTGGAAGAAAGATTATTTCCAATAAAAAGCAATTTTTAAAATGTACTGGTGAGAGGGGCAGCAGCATAACTGATAAGCAATGGAGTCTCTGTCCTCTATAGGCCAGAGCTAAAAGTCAGAGATGCCCTTACAGAGCTGGGCTTCACAATGGCAGTGGGGATGAGTGACATTAACTGTCAGCAGCAAGGTGAGCCAATAATAATAATGAGCAGCAAGGTCAGGGTGGCAGCTAGGGGCCTGAACCATGGAAAGCTATAGAAATATTTTATAAAATATTGCATCCCTAGCAGAAATATAGAATGGCAGCCAAACAGGACATTCCTCAATCTACACAACCAAAATAAATTAAGTATGGTTGATCAGGAGACTGAGGGCAACTGTCCAATAAAGTGTCATGATCTCTTGCTCACTTTCTTCACTGAACCATTTCTCAGACCTGAAACTCCTTGACTGAACGAGAGGCTGGGTCTCCAGGAGAAAGGATCCTGCAACACTATTGCAAATGTGCCCAGGAATGATTCTCCTAGACCTTCCCCACTCGGAGCCTTCAGTCCTCTAATTGAACACAGTTCAATTAGTTGTGTCTAGAGGCACAGGATTTTCTCATATAAATATGACAGCTGTGCCAGGTATATTCCATTTGGCCATCCAGGTCCACTCTCCATCCTCCAATCAGCTCTCTGCCCCAGAACGCTGAAGGATATGAATTTCTTCAGTGGCCTCCCTCACTCTCTGGCTTACAGGTGGGTTCAGCTAACAGGGTGCCTTAGCAAGAATTCAGAGGGAGGAAGGCAAGTGAGGTCAAGCTATTTAATCCCTGGTTCCATCCTACGGAGTTGCTGCAGTTTGAATTTATTCTCCATCCACCCCACACCCAATGGTCACTGATTTTCTCAAAGCAGCCTTCTCTAAATGACTCTCTTGTTCCAGGTTCCACGTTCTAGTAACCTTTGCTTCCCTTTGTCCCTCTGAACTAAGTGGGGTATCAGCTCTTCCCATTGTGACCCCTTCATTCAACATTTATAAATAGTTCCACTATTAAATCATTCTCATATTGCCCTAATTTTAGTAAGATACCTCTTTTCTTTTGGGACCCTGACTGATGCAGCAGCCTAAACCACCCCTTCTTTCAAGGAGCTTCAGAATTAGTAGAAGCAGGCTGAGCCAGCAACTAAATCAGTCTGGTGAAGTTTTACCTGCCTCCACCCTCAACTTATCCTGAAGTTCTAGCCATCTTTTCTCATTCTACAGGGACAGCATGCCCTAAAGTTCCAACAAGCACAAAGAAAAGTCCTTTTGTAACAGGACTGAGTGGAAGTCATTAATGCAGTTTTATATAAGGGAAAACCAGTAACACAATATAAGGCATTACTTTTAATTAACCAAAGCAATTAGCACTAATTAAAAAGCTCTCACATTTGTCAAAGAGCCGTTTCACTTTAATTGCTAGGTGTGTTAAATAGGCAATTAAAAACAAATTAAAATGAAGACCATAGATAAAAGGGGCAGGCAAATACATCTGTGACAGCAAACAGGCAGAAATGCTCCTCTGCTTCAAAATATGGAAAATTGTTTTTCATACCCATTAGGTCAACTCCTGCCCCAGGGTGCTTAATAAGATAATATCAGAAATACCTATTGAGGAGTTGGGTTAAAAATAAAGTAAGCAAACTTGAATTTTTATATGGCAAGGTAAAACTCCTTCTAGGCATTTACACAATCCATAAATGAATGCTTAGTGTCTCCTTTGCTAAGTTCCACGAGGAACAGAGAAGTCATTCTGTCCTCCACTTGCTCA
>JAQZBX010101696.1:0-11239 GCA_029593785.1 Cabassous unicinctus
TGTTCTTTGCCTTGCCTTTTATATTCAATTCCCCACCCACCAGGGGGTGGGGCTCAATGCCCTACTGACTGACACAGCCCAGTCAACGCCCTAATCATAATTCAATCAGGCACAGATTAACAGATTAGATTACAGGCATGATCCAATTATATTTTTGGAATTCATAATTACAAATTCCCCAACAGTTACAGTATCTTTAATAGACAATTGAAGTTGGTGTCGGATTAGGCAGATAATGTTCAGATCTCACACAAAAACAATGGAGTCCCTGGCACTATTTTGATAACTTAAGCTGGGCAATTTTAAAGACTTAGGGTAAGTTGAACCAAATATCAAGGAAGAGTTATGAAAAAATAATAACAATAGGCAAGAGAGAGAAATTGGCTGTCAGAGAAAATTCACCAACATATCAGATGCCTAGACATCAGTAAAAAATTACAAGCCATACTGGAAACAGGAAGAGATGGACCAGGCAAGGGAACAACCCAAAAATCCTGAAGAGATTCAGGATTTAAGACAATTAATCAATGATAATCACACAACTCTCCTAAATCAATTTAAAGAATTGAAGGAAAATATGACTAAAGAGATAAAGGATATTAAGACACTGAGCAAGCATAAAGAACAATTTAAAAGTCTGCAAAGAAAATTAACAGACCTTATGGGAATGAAAGACATGATGGACGAGATTAAAAATACATTAGAGGCACATAAGAGCAGATTTTAATAGCTCAAAGACAGAATTAGTGAGTTCGAAGACTGAACATCTGAACTGGAAAAGGCAGGAGAACAGAAAGAGAAGAGAATGGAAAAAGTGGAACAGGGTCTCAGGGAATTGAATGACAATATGAAACATAGAAACATTTGCATTATCAGTGTCCCAGAAGGAGAAGAAAGTGGAAAAGGGGCAGAAAGAATATTTGAGGAAATAATGACTGAAAACTTCTCTACCCTTAGGAAAGACATAAATATCAATATCCAAGAATGACAATGCACCCCAAACAGAATAAACACTAATAGACCTACCCTGAGACTCCTACTATTCAGAATGACAAATATCAAAGATAAAGAGGAGATTTTGAAAGCAACAAGAGAAAAGCAAAGCATCACATACAAGGGAAATTCAATAAGATTAAGTGCCAACCTCTCATCAGAAACCATGGAGGATAGAAGAAAGTGGTATGGTGTATTTAAGGTATTGAAAGAGAAAAATTGCCAGTCAAGAATTCTGTATCCGGCAAAAATGAAGGGGAGTTCAAAGCCTTCACAGAAAAACAAAAACTGATAGAATATGTTACCAAAAAACCAGAATTACAAGAGATACTAAAGGGAGTGCTGCAGCTTGAAAGGAAAAACAAGGGCGAGATACTTGAAGAGTGTAGAAATGAAGATTATTAGAAAGGGTAAAAAAGATAGACAATTGTATGCTATGACAACAGAAAGCCAAAGGTCAAAATGGATGAAGTAAGTAATGCCTTTACAGTTATAACATTGAATGTTAATGGTTTGAACTCCCCAATCAAAAGACACAAACTGATAGAATGGATTAAAAAATATAAGCCGTCTATATATTGTCTGCAAGAGACTCACCTCAGATGTAAGAATGCAACCAGATTAAAAGTGAAAGGTTGGAAAAAGATATTCCACGCAAACAGTAACCAAAAAAGAGCTGGAGTAGCGATACTAATATCGGACAAAATAGATTTTAAATGCAAAACTGTTATAAGAGATGAAGAAGGTCATTATATATTAATAAAAGGGGCAATTCAACAAGAAGAAATAACTATTCTAAATATTTATGCACCTCACCTCAGTGCCCCAAGATACATGAGGCACACAATGGCAAAGCTGAAGGGAGAAATAGATGTCTCTACAATAATAGTTGAAGACTTCAATACACCACTCTCAGTATTGGATAGAACATCTGGGCAGAGGCTAAATAAAGAAACAGAGAGCTTGAATAATATGATAAAGAAATAGACCTAGCAGATATATATAGAGCATTGCACCCCAAAACAGCAGGATATACATTCTTTTCAAGTGCTCATGGATCCTTCTCCAAGATAGACCATATGTTGGGTCACAAGACAAATCTCAATAAATTTTAAAAGATTGAAATTATACAAAACACTTTCTCTGATCATAACAGAATAAAGCTGGAAATCAATAATGGATAGACAAAGGGAAAATTCATAAATATATGGAGATTAAACAACACACTCTTAAACAATCAGTGCATCAAAGAAGAAATTGCAAGAGAATTCAGCAAGTATCTTGAGATGAATGAAAATGAGAACACAACATATTAAAACCGATGGGATGTCGCAAAGGCAGTGCTGAGAGGGAAATTTATAGTCCTCAATGCTTACATTAAAGAAAGAAGAAAGAGCTAAAATTGATGATTTAACTGCACACATGGAAGAACTAGAAAAAGAACAGCAAACTAATCCCAAACCAAGCTGAAGGAAAGAAATAGTAAAGATTAGAGCAGAAATAAATGAAATTGGGAACAACAACAACAACAAAAAAAACACAATAGGATCAACAAAATCAAAAGTTGGTTCTTTGAGATCAACAAAATCGACAAACACTTAGCTAGACTAACAAAGAAAAAAAGAGAGAAGACACAAATAAAATCAGAAATGAGAGGGGGGACATTACCACTGACCCCATAGAAATAAGATTGATCATAAGAGGATACTATGAACAACTGTATGCCAAACAATTAGAAAATAAAGACATGATGGACAAATTCCTAGAAACACATGAGCCACCTACATTGACTTTAGAAGAAATAGAAGACCTCAACAAACCAATCACAAGTAAAGAGATTGAAACAGTCATCAAAAATCTCCCAAAGATGAAAAGCCCGGGACTAGATGGCTTCACAGGTGAATTCTACCAATCATTTAAAGACGAACTAATACTGATTTTGCTCAAGCTCTTCCAAAAAATTAAACAGGAAAGAATGCCACCAAACTCATTCCATGAAGCCAACATCATCCTAACACCAAAACCAGATAAATATACTATGAAAAAAGAAAATTACAGACCAATTTCTCTAATGACTATAGATGCAAAAATCCTCAATAAAATACTTGCAAACAGAATCCAAAAGCTCATTAAAAGAATTATACACCATGATTAAGTGGGTTTTATCCCAGTTATGCAAGGGTGGTTCAACACAAGAAAATCAGAGTAATAAACCACATTGATAAATTGAAGAAGAAAAATCACATGATTCTCTCAATTGATGCAGAAAAGGCATTTGACAAAATACAGCACCCTTTCTTGATAAAAACACTCCAAAAGATAGGAATAGAAGGAAGCTTTATCAATATGGTAAAGTGCATATATGAAAAACCTACAGCTAGCATTGTATTCAATGGTGAAAGACTGAAAGCTTTCCCACTGAGATCAGGAACAAGACAAGGATGCCCACTGTCACCATTATTATTCAATAATAAATAATAATCAGAAATTCTAGCTAGAGCAATTAGGCTAGACAAAGAAATAAAAGGCATCCAAATAGGAAAGGAAGAAGTAAAACTTTCACTGTTCACTGATGACATGATCCTATTATCTAGAAAATCCTGAAAAATCCACAGCAAAGCTCCTAGAATTAATAGACGAGTTCAGCAAAGTGGAGGAATACAAGGTTAATATGCAAAAATCAAAAGGGTTTCTATACATTATTGATGTGCAATCTGAGAAGGAAATCAGAAAAAAAATCCATTTATAATAGTGACTAAAACAATCAAATATTTAGGAATAAACTATAAAACATTGCTAAAAGAAACTGAAGAAGATTTAAATAAATGGAAGGATATTCTGTGTTCATGGATTGGAAGACTTAATATCATTAAGATGTCAATTCTACCCAAATTGATTTACAGAGTCAATGCAATCCCAATAAAAATCCCAATAGGCTTTTTCACAGAAATGAAAAGCCAATAATCAAAATTGTTTGGAAGGGTAAGGGGCCCTGAATAGCCAAATGTATCTTACAAAAGAAGAACGAAGTTGGACTCTCACTTCCTGACTTTAAAGCATATTACTTAGCTACAGTGGTAAAAACAGCATGGTAGTGGCATAAAGAGGGACAGATTGACCAGATTGAATTGAGAACTCAGAAATAGACCTCACATCTACAGTCAAGTGATTTTTGACAAGGCTGTTAAGCCTACCTAGCTGGGCCAGAACAGTCTGTTCAACAAATCGTGCTGGGAGAACTGGATAGCCATGTCCAAATGAAAGAAAGAAGACCCCTATCTCACACCTAATATGAAAATTAACTCAAAATGGATCAAGTACTTAAATATAAAAACCACCACCATAAAACTCCTAGAAAAAAATGTAGGAAAATATCTTCAAGATCTTATGGTAGGCAGTAGTTTCTTAAACCTTACACCAAAATCATGAGCAACAAAAGAAAAAATGGATAAATGGGACTTCCTCAAAATTAAACACTTTGTACTTCAAAGGACTGTCAAAAGGGTGTAAAGGCAGCCAAACTCAATGGGAGAAAATATTTGGTAATCACATATCTAATAAGAGTTTAATATCCATGATACATTAAGGAGATCATACAACTCAACACTAAAAAGACAAGCTACCCGATTAAAAAATGGGCAAAAGACTTGAAAACTGTCCAAAGAAGAAATACAAATGGCAAAGAAACATATGAAAAAATGTTCAACATCACTAGTGATTAGGGAAATGCAAATCAAAACTACAATGAGATATCATTTCACACCTATTAGACTGGCCGCTATTAAAAAGTCGGAAAACTGTAAATGTTGGAGAGGATGTGGCGAGATAGAAACACATTCACTATTGGTGGGAATGTAGAATGGTACAGTCACTGTGGAAGATTGTTTGGAAGTTCCTAAGGGAGTTGAATATAGACTTGCCGTGGGACCCAACGATACCATTGCTAGATATTTACCCAGAGGAACTGAGAGCAGTGACACGAATAGACATCTGCACACCGATGTTCATAGCAGTATTATTCACGATAACCAAAAGTTGGAAACAACCCAGGTGTCCATCAACTGATGAATGGATAAACAAATTGTAGAGTATACGCACAATGGAATATTATGTAGCAGTAAGAAGAAATGAAGTCGTAAAGCATATGAAAACATGGATGAACCTGGAGAACATTATGTTTAGTGACACAAGCCAGACACAAAAGGAGTACTGTATGATTGCCCTATTATGAACTAAATATATTATGTGAAATACAAATATATTATGTGAAATATGAATATGGGTAGAAATGCATATATAAGACCGTTTTTCTTTGAAGCTGAACAAATGGAAGTTAATAGTACAAAATGTTACTATCAGACAAAAAAAACCTATTATACTAAGTGAAGAAGACCAGACACAGAGTACTACGTATTGTATGATTCCATTTATATGAAATGTAAATATAAATCAATTTATAAAGATGAAATGAGGTTCATAGTTATGTAGATCTGAGGAAGGAATGCTAAGGGGTATGGAGTCTTTTTAGAGAAATGAAATTGTTCTAAAATGTTTGAGATGATAAATATACATTGTGATTATACTAAAAGCCATTGATTATGTACTTTGGATCAAATAGCCAGAAACACCAGCTATGTACAGTGGGGGAAGCATACAGAGAATGAGAGGTGATGAATTTTTCTTGTTTGTTCATCTGTTTTTTGTTTATTATTATTATTATTGAAATAATGAAAATGCTCTAATAATGATTGAAGTGATAAACACACAACTATGTGATTATACCAAATACCATTGATTGTACACTTTGGATGAATTGTATGCTTTATTAATATGTATCAATAAAATTTTTTTTTTAAAAAAAGACAATTGAATGTTTTAAGACAAAACAATAAAAATATTTGAAAATGGTAGACTATTTCTAGAATGTAGGTTGATAAGAATGGATACTGACTCTAAAGCAGTATCCATTCTACTGAAAAAACAAAGAAAAAAGATGTATAGCTAAGTAAACAAAGGAAATATAATCATAAAATACCCAAATAAAGACGCAATCAAATAACTAAACATATGGAAGAGTAAATTATTCCAAGGGAAAGAAGAAAAAAGAGGGAAGGGAAGAAGAGATTAGATAAATCAAAACCAAAAAGCAAAATTCTAAATATAAACACAACCATATCAATCATCATATTGTACATAAATGGTCTAAACACCCCAATTAAAAAATAGAGATTATCAGATTGGAGTAAAAAAAAAAAAACAAGACCTAACTATATGCTGCCTAAGAGATGCCCACCTTAAATGTAAAGGCTCAAACAAGTTAAAAGGACAAGAATGGGAAAGGATATACCATGTGTAGCCATTGGGCAATTTAATGTAATTATGAATTCCAAAAATATAATTGGATCATGCTTGTAAACTGATCTGTTAATCTGGGCATGATTAAGTTATGATTAGGGTGTTGACTGGGCCACATCAGTAGGGTGTTGAGCCCCACCCCTTGGTGGGTGGGGGAATCAAATATAAAAGGCAAGGCAAAGGACAGACGGAGCAGGTTTTGAGAAGCAGTTTTGATGTTGGAGAGAAGGCCCCAGGAGAAGAGAAGCGAGCCGTTTGCCTGATAGTCTACAGTTGACCTTGTGGAAGAAACAGGAGCTAAGCCCGGAGAGAAACGCAGCCCCGGGAAGAGAGGAACACTAGAAGCCTGAACCCTGGCAAACATCGGCAGCTGTCTTGCTCCAACACGTAGCAACAGATTTTGGTGAGAGAAGAAACTTAACACTTTATGGCCTGGTATCTGTGGACTTCTACCCCAAATAAATACCCCTTATACAGACCCATTTTTGGTATTTCACATTAGCACCCCTTTGGCTGACTAATACACCACGTTAACACCTCTCTAGTCCTCCTTACCTTCAGGTGGCCAGCCAAGAGTGGCCCAGTTCCCAGGAAGCAGAGTGGAGTAGTTTAGAGTGGGGAATCCCCAGAACTAGGATTATTACATTATGGTGGCCTCAGCTTTAGGTGCCTCTGATCTCTGGCAGAATAACTAAGGCATCAGCCTTGCTGGAGGGGCAGACCCAGCATCCTTTAAGGAGACTTGGGCTGCAGGGATCAAAGAGAATGTGCCTTTGATGGCATAGGTGGGAACAGAGCTTATGGAGCCTCATATCAACCTAAGACACATTGCTTAACCATTTCCTCCAACAGTTGGCCTCCAAACTCCCCACTCAAGTGTTGCATTCACTTTCTTCATTCCACATAAACTCGTCTGCAGTGGGCCAGGCAATGGGCAGGCTCTAGCTGTAAGGAGGGGATGGCAGGGGAGAACAGGTGAAGGCAGTACATTAACGTGGTTTAGTATGTGGTTTTGGAGTCAGCAAGACCTGAGTGTGAATTCCACTTCTGCCCTTCACCATCTTCCATGAGCATGTCATGTCATGTTCTCTCTTAGTCTAAGGCTTAGTCATTTTTTCTCTGGGAAAATGAAGATCATTTCTAACTTATCTGCTTGTTGTAAATATTTAAGAAAACAATGTCTTGAACTGTGCTTTTCAATAAAATGGCCACTAGTCACAGGTGGCTATTTCAATTGACATGTAAATTAATTAAAATTAAATAAAATTAGAACATTAGTTCTTGAGTCACTGTAGCCACAGTTCAGGTACTCACTTGTCACCTGTGACCAGGGCCATCAGGTGAGACAGCACAGGTATAGAACATTCCCATCACTGCAGATTCCTATTGTACACGGCTGCTCAGCTCTCCTCACCTGAAAAACGGCGATGGCTTCTAACTCGCAGGTTGTGGTGGCTATTAAATGAAATGATGTCTGAAACATAATAAGTGCTCAATAAGTGGTGATATTGTTATAATTAGTGAAACAAGCAGTTGTACCAGCCTCAAGCTGCTTATAGCCTGGGCTATGGGCCTCCATGCTACCACTAACACGCCGCGTGACCTTGGAATAATTCCCCACCTTGGGCCTCAGCGTCCTTGTGGAGAAAATGCAAGAGTTGCACCAGATGCTTGTGACCAGTTCTGACATTCAAAGAACCATAAATCAAAGTATCTTTCTATGATAAAAGGTTACAGAAATTTTCTGTCTCCCCTACAGAAGGTCCAAATCATGCTGAAATAGACCAGACTTTAGAGGGAATAACTGTTTTTCCCTCATTTTTTATGAAGGGTCCTGGAATTTTTGGTGAAATTTAACAATTAAAAACAAAACTGATTCACCCTTCCAATATTGAAGGAAGAAAGAAGGGGGGGTGGGCTGAGGGAGGGAGAAAAACACATAAATTTACAGGTTGATTCAACCTGTTTCAGCTGGCAGCTGGCGTGGTGGGGGCTGGGGACGCTTGACCTCGATACATCTTCCTCGCAGAGCGAGGGAAGGGCTTCCTGCCACCTTTGTCATCAGGCAGGCTGGGCCTGGCTAATGGGAACTGTCACCTGGGCCTTTCCAGGTCAGAAACGAAGAACAGCAATTAACTCCTCTCGAAGGCCTGTGGCCCTGAGCCGGCCCTGCTAGGCCAGGTAGCTAAATCATTAAAGACACAGTTCTTTTCAGTGATAAATTGTGCAGGCCCGTGAAACCCGCCGCTGGCCATTAATCTGGGCTAATCAGGTTGAAAGCTGGGTTGTTTTATTTAGTAATTAACGGGTTATGTGAAAAGCATGATCCATGGCCTGTGGCGCTTCTATAGAGCACTGTCTGGAGGAGAGAATGGAGAGCGGTGGGGATTCTCTGGAGAGCCGCTCAGGCCCAGGCAATTACAGCCATTGGCAAACACTGAAAAATGACCCTGGGCTTGTATTGACACCCAGGGAAGAAACATTCCTGCCAACAGCTCAGGCGGGGTCTTGAGGGCCCATAATTGCTCTCTCCGTCCTGCCCCTCGTGACAGCCTGCTGAGCAAAACCCAAAGTTCCTGCATGCGCGTCGATTTTACAGGCACTCGCAGCCCCCCGTGGCTGGAGACAGCCTGCACTTAGAAGGAGGCGCATCTGCAGGGCCACACGTGGGGGGGAGTGGGGGGCACTGGGAGGAATGTGGGTGCTGCCCTCCAGCTTGGCCACACCTGGAGACTCGCATGAGGCCCTCCCCTCTCCCGTGGCATCCGATCCTTCTCCATGCTCACAACTCCAGCCCAGACCTCTTGTCCAGCTCCTGAGCTCCAGATCCAGCCATCCATCTGCGACTGGTCTTTCCTTTTTGGCCTTCTCCATGACCATTTCAGGACCCCACCGTCTCTGGTGCAGGGTCTGGTACTACTTTAGTCTGTAAGCTATTTTATAGCTCTGCCCCCTTCTACTCTTACACCTCTGATTTATTCTCCACCCCTGGGGAACCAGGGTGATCTTTCTAAACTGAAAATCTGCTTATAAACCTTTGCAAAGCTCCTGAGTGAATTAAGAATAAAGTCAACACTCCAAACAGGGTCCAGGCGGTCTGGCAGGCTGGCAAGGCCCTGCCTGCTTCCACAGCCGCCGCCCGGCCAGCACCGCTTCCTCTCACCCTCTGAGACCCAGCCACACCAAACTTCATTGGCTTCTTCAAATATGCCACCCTCACAAATCTGCCAATCCGCTTCCTCCTCTTGGAGCCCTCGCCCCAATCGCCGCCAGCATCCGCTTACTTGACCTGCGGTTCTCGCCTTTTCCGTTAGGAAACCTTGCCTGGCCCCCCGCACTGGATGAGGAGCTCCATTCTCAGGGTGCCACAGCCCTCGCGTCTTCAGGGCACCCACCACCGCTGTCGTTATCCGTCTGCTGCTCTCTCTCCCTCTAAGCTCTGCGAAGGCAAGGACCACATCCATCTTGTTTGCTGTTACATTTCCTGACCTGGCCCTGTGGTCTCTCCAGCAAACCATGCAACATTTCAATTCACATGTGCCGCAGCTTTCTCTTTGGCAAATTTATTATCTAAATTCTTCGTGGAAGACCATTGACCATTTGATCAATGTAAGCGATTTCTCCAGGTGAGCAGCCTAGTGGGAATAGCTGGCATTTCAGTGTAACATCAGTGACTAGAAACAATTTAAGGAACACTTCTGAATGCTTACCTTAAGCTCTAGGTGTCTCCAGAGGCAGGTTTTTTGTTTTTTTTTTTAACCAAATCAACTTTTTTTGTTACATATTAATGAAGCATAAATCCACCCAAAGAGCACAATCAATGGTATTCGGTATAATCACATGTTTGTGCATTCATTGCCTCAGTCATTCCCAGAGCACTTTCATTATTCCAATAATAATAATAAAAAACAACACCCATCACTCTCAATCTCTCTATGCTTCCCCGGTGTACATAGCTGCTATTCTTTTTCCTTCTCTCTAATATATTTGTATTTATATTTTGTAGAAACAGTCTTATATATGCAATATCCCCCATATTTGTGATTTACATTAGGTTTTACTATCTTATAAAGTCCCATGTTACAGATTTTAGCTTTCCTTCTAGTAATATACATGACCTTAGACTTTCCCTTTCAACCACTGTCATACCCATATAATAGCTCTGCTAGTTACAAACACCATGATATGCTTTCACCATTTCTATTCATTTCCAAAGATTTACAAACAATCTTTTTTACCAATTCTGCACAGATTAACCCTCAGCTTTCTATTCTCTACCCTCCTTCTATTTTCTGGTGACCTGTATTCTAATTACTAACTCTGTGAGTTTACACAATATATTTAGTTCATAATAGCGCAGTCATACAGTATTTGTCCTTTTGTGTCTGGCTTGCTTCACTCAACATAATGTCCTCCAGGTTCATCCATGTTGTCATAAGTTTCACGACTTCGTTTCTTCTTACCACTGCATAATATTCCATCACGTGTATACACCACAGTTTGTTTATCCATTCATCAGTTGATGGACACCTGGGTTGTTTCCAGCTTTTGGCAACAGTGAATAATGCCACTATGAACATCAGTGTGCAGATGTCCGTGTCTCTGCTCTCAGGTTCTTCTGGGTATACGCCTAGTAATGGTATTGCTGGGTCACATGACAATTTCCTTAGGAACTGCCAAACAGTCCCCCACCATGGTTGTACCATTCTACATTCCCACCAACAGTGTATAAGTGTTCCTATCTCTCCACATCCTCTCCAACATTTACAGTTTTCTGACTTTTTAATAACCAGTCTAATAGGTGTGAAATGATATCTCTTTGTAGTTTTGATTTGCATTTCCCTAATCGCTAGTGATGTTGAACATTTTTTCATGTTTCTTTTTTTTTTTT
>JAQZBX010101697.1:0-11233 GCA_029593785.1 Cabassous unicinctus
AGATGACATAAATTTTGGAACTATATGACAATGATTTAAAGAAGCAATAAAAATTCCTCAAATAATTAATCATAAAGACTTTTGAAATTAATGGAAATTAGAAAGACATAGAAGAGAAATAGGAGGAATCTAAGAGGAATTTAGGACCTGAAAAAAATTCATTAACTGAAGTCTAAAACACAATTAGACAGGCTTCAAAGTAAGTTGGAAATTACAGAGGAAATGTCAGAATATTGGAGATAGATAAATAGAAATTACCAATTTTAACAAGCAAGGTAAAAGTACTAAAAAATAAATAAATAAATGTAACACAGTCTTAAGGACCTGTGAGGCAGTAATAAAAGATCCTACATTCATATCACAGAATGCCCTAAAAGAGTGGAGAAAGAACTTACAGTAGAAAAAAAAAATGAAGGAACTACAGCTTTAGTGTGCCCAATTTAGAAAACAACAACAACAACAACAAAAAAAACCCCACAAATATTTATCATTTCCATAAGCTAAAGAAAGGAAGTATGAAACCAAAGAAATAAATACATACTTAGACATATCATAATGAAACTTCCATATTCTAAAGAAAAAAAAAAAATCTTGAAAGCAACCAAAGAAACATGACACGTTATATAAATAAAACATATATATCCTGACTAATATTGGAGCAAATTGTAATAAAGATACTGTCAGATAAATTAAAATAGAGAAATTCATTGCTAACACACTGGTAACATAATGGTTAATGAAGTTAATCATACAGAAGGTAAATGATATTATAAAGAATTCTGGAATAATTTTAATGAAAGAAAGGCAACAGATATCCTAAATCTGTGTTAATATAATAGATTATTCTTCCTTGATTTCTTTTGGCTCTTGAAGCACAAAAAATATAGTATTGTCTCATAGGGTTGATAGCAGATGTAAGTCTTAAAACTTAAGACAACAAAAACTAAAAATGAGAAAGAAAATGTTCAATGCATTGGTAAAGTTTCTACATTCAACTCAAAATAGTAAATTACTGATTCAAAGATGACTGTGAAAATTAATGTGTATAGATGTTGTAAGAAAAATGTCTATAAATCCTCCACCATAAATTTTATGCTCTGGTGTGCAAAACCTAATATATGTAATCACTCCCATGTTTATGATATATGTGGCATGGTGGGCCTTAAAATAGGAATATCATCTGAAATTTTCCACTGGCTGCAATGTAATGGCATGGGCCCTCAAAATCAGAGAGATTTCTCTGGCTGGTGGCCAAAGTGGAAGTGAGAAAAATATGATATATAAGAAGGATTCAACACAATATTTCTGGCTTTGAAGCAAAAGGTGGCCAGGAAAGAAGTAATTTTGATGACTTTAAGAGCCAAGTGAAGCCCTAATTGAGAACCTGCAAGGACACAGACACTACATTCTCTAAAGGGAACTGGATTCTGCCAAAAATTTGAATGAACTTGCAAGTGGATTTTTTTCACAGAATTTTCAGCAAGAAACAATCCTGAATACACCTTGATTTTGGTCTTCTGTGATTATGAACAAAAAATTCTGGCACATTATTCCTTGACTTTTAACCCTAAAAACTGTGAGATAGTTGTTTTGGTTTAAGTAACTAAGTTTGTGACATTTTTAGCATAGCAATAGAAATTGATGTAATAGTAATGCCTAGAGCAACATGTAAAATTAGACAAAAAATATACAAAATTTTTGAATAGCCAAAGGAAGAGCTTCAAATATGTCAAAAAAGAACAAAAACACAATAAAACAAATACGGTTGATAGAAACCAAACATTCCAAAATTAATTTCAATGCACATAGTATATTCAGACTAACTAAACATAACTATTATAATAATTGACTTAAGATGATGAATCAATTAACTATTTTCTATAGAAACTCATTTGAAATATAATGGTATAAGAAATTAAAATTAAAATGATTAAAATAAAATATACCGTGTAAAAATTATGTAAAAGGAATCTTGCATGGCTATATCAATATCAGGTATATTGTTGGAGAAAAGAAAATTACTATAGATAAAGTGATATATAATAATGAAAAAGTGTATTCATGAAGGAATAGCAATCTTAATATGTATACAACAATCTTCAGAATACATAAATCAAAAACTGACAGAAATGAAATGAAAAAAACACAGATCTATGATGATTCTTGACACTTTTAAAACTTTTCTCTTAATAATCATTAGAATCAGTATACTAAAATCCATATAGAAGAACTAAAGTGTTCCATTAACATTAATGGGCAATTACATACAGATACCATATATTAAAAATATTTTTTAAGTGAAAATGGAGCATTCATAACCACTAACTACAGTGGTTTTACTTCTTATTTTACAGGTTACTTTAGCTTAACTCCATTCATTTACAAGATATTATAGCTGTTTATACATTTTATTATTGTGATTACTTTAGCTTATTTCCATCTTTTACTTCATATTGCAGTTGTGAAGTTATGTTGAGTGATTTCTCATAAAAATCTTAATCTCTTTAGACTCTGGGAGACAGATTTGAGCCAGGTAGTTCCATATTCAATCAGGTCAAACTAGCATTAAAGATCATTCTTTTCTTGAAGTCCTATAGTGATGGCATTGAAGTCTTTGTGAATCAGGTATGAGCCCTTGTTCAGTAGCATATTCATCAAAACAGACTTTTACTCAATAATGAAACAGGTCTTCACTAATGTAAAAAAAATGAAAACATACAAAGAATTTTACCATATGCTAAAGGACTAAAATGAGATATGAATAAGGAAATAATAAGAAAATCTTAAAAACTGGGAAGTTAAAAAACAAACTCCTTAATAACCTATGGTTCATAGAAGAAATATCAAGGAAAGTTAGAAAATATTTAGAATTGAACAATATGGGAAGAAACCATAATAAATTTGTGAAATATATCTAACTCAGTTTTTAGTGGGTAATTTATAACATCAAATGTATATCTTAAGAAATAAAAAAGGTTTAAAATTAGTGATATAATATTCCATGTAAAGAAATTAGAAAAGAATAGAAAAGAAAATCCAAAACTTGGAAATGAAGGAAAAAGAAAAAGAAATGTAATCAATAAAATTGAGAACAGAAGCACAATTGAAGGAAGGATTGTGAGAAGACAGTGGAGTAAAAAGTCTCCAGAAATCAATTTCTCCAACAAAGCAAGTATTGAACTTTTAGAAGCATCTGAATCTACTACTACTACTATTACTATTATTATTATTATTATTTCATTTATTGCCTTCTCTCTGAGATGTCAAGTATCTCTATATTGTTCTTTGAAAAGCCTCACATCTTTAATAGATGCTTAGTTAATACTGAGTGATAAAAGTGGAAGCCTTTACACATATTGCTTCTTCCTAAATCAATTTTACCTTAAATCTGCTTTAGTCAGCGGTAAGACCACCACCCCACCCCCCTTTTTTTTTTTCATTTAATCTTGAGGGATTTTGGGTGATGTCCACTCTGACTTCTTCAGGCTGAGAAGGGACATAGACATTAGGGGTAGAAGAATAGAATTGTTTTGCTTACAGTTGAAGATACTCCTTGCTTTGGGGATGGGGCTGATACATCATCATCATTTTATTAGTTGTCCAGGGAAGGTCCAAAGAACTGGAGAGTAAAAGTAGGCTGCATATCTCCTGGGTTTCAGAGCTCCACTGGCATAGGAACAATCCAAAGGCTTTAAGTTTCTGAGAAATATGCCTAACAGGTAAATTGAAAATTATAGGTTCAAATAAAAGAAGTAGAAGAAAAATGATTAGGAGATTTATGAATGATTATCACTGTTATATTGGGGACATGGCATTTTATATAACTCAACTATTTTTAACTTAATCTAGTGAAATTTTGTAGCATCTAGAGAGGAGCAGGAAGAAGAGGCTGCTAAATTGCAATAATTACCAGTGGTTTCCAACATTCCTGAGGTGTTAATAATGACCTAACTGCCATCCTCAAGGCAGGCAGCACTGGGACTGCACTCGGGCTCCTGGAACAGGTTGTCAATGTCAGGGTGGGACATAAAGACCAAGTCCTCCAAATACCAGGGCTGGGCTGTCTGATTGCTAACAACTGCTTTTATTAGCTACTTCAGATTGCTAGGGGTCTTCTCTGAGGGTGGCCATTGTTTCAACACTTTTCAGGCCATGGTGGCAGTGGGATCTTAAGACAGTAAACTTCCTAAAAGCTATGGTAAACAATTAAAGGGCTGCATTAACAGGGCAAGTGCTAAATGGAAGGAGTTCAATTAAAGGCCATGACTTGTGACAGAAAGCAAACCACCTTGGTATGTATGGGACAGTTGTCTCTAGTCTCAAGACACTAAGATAAGATCTGGTACGAGCCTGGTGGAGAAGCATTCTGTGCTTCAAGAAGTGTATCTGGTATATGTCAGATAATGATTAACAAGGTCTGTTATGTGCAGGAATGCAAGGAGAAGTGAACCATTAACCCTAAAGATTTGTTGACTTTAGTAACATGTAATCCATCATGCATCTATTACCTTTGCACATGAGCACATGTATTTTCTTTGTTCTAAAGCTAAATAAAAGCCACAATGTTATATGCAGCAGGGCTCTTCTTCCCTTGGAAGGAGGGTCCCCTGACCCTGGCTATCTCTTATTTATTTGTCATCCATGGCACCATTTTCACAGACTTAGTTCCTGAACATCAACATTTGGCATCGGAACAGGGACCCAAAAACTCAACTTTTCTTTCGGTCAGTGCGCAACAGACCAAGGAGCTCCTGATGAGATGTTTTCAAAAAAAGGTAAGTTGCATCCTTGGGATCATCAGGGAAATGGGGAATCAGCAGTTGAATTTTGAAGAGTACTCTAGAGTGTTAAAAACTTTATTAAAAAGCACTGGTGTAACTATTAAATCCTCAGCTTTTGAGGAACATTTTTCTCTTGTACAGAAACATTGTTATAGGTTTCAGCTGCAAGGGTGGAATATTTTAAATCTTAAACAGTGGAAGTTAGTCATGAAAGCTTTAAAAAGGGCTTATTAAAAGGAAGAGATAGTTCCCTTACATGTAAGGTCTTTGTGCAGCCTTATTTCTGTTGCTCATGAACCATTAAAATCAGATGAAAATGGAGATAATAAACAGGATAATGCTATCACTGGACCAATAGCAGAAGAGACTGATGTTGATTTTAATGATAATATATATGAAAAAATTCATGAACAGCCCAAAACAGATAAACTCATGTTTAATGAAAGGTAAGGGAAAAAAAGGGGAGTTTATGGAACTTTTCCAGTGGTCATTATGCCGTCCATTCCAAAAGATGATTTATTGTCTTTTGAACCCATGCCTGAGCCTCCTAAGGTATCTGCTGATCCATTTTATATGACATTTGATGACCCTCCAAAAGTTTCTGTTTTTGTGTTGGCACCATCCTCTTCAATTATGAAAAGCATGACACAGGGAAGTAGAAAAGGAGATTCAGAGGCTATGCAACTTTTTTCTGCTTTTCCAGTAACGGTTATTCAAATTCCAGTAGATGCTCAAAATCCCCAAGGAGGCATACAATTTGATGATGCTCCTATTCCTTTTAAAACTGCCAAAGAATTAAAACAAGCATGTACTCAATATGGTGTAAATTCTCTTTATACTCAAGGATTGGTGTAAGTAATGGCTCAAGCAGACAGACTGGTACCCTGGGATTGAGATATGTTAGCTTGAGCTGTTCTTAATTTGGCAGGATTTTAACAATTTAAAACTGGGTGGGCTGATGAAGCTGATATTGTTGCATGACAAAATCAACAGCAAAATCCACCAGTGCCCGTTACCACTGAACAAATATTAGGAATAGGTCAATGGGCTGGGGTTCCTCGCCAAACCCAATATGATGATGTTGCCATTGTACAAGTTCAATTGTGCTGCCTAGCTGCCTGGCAACAAATCTCCACCCCTGGACACACTGTACAATCATTTTCAAAAGTTCCTCAAGGAAATAATGAACCCTATGTGAATTTGTAGCAAGGCTGGCAGACATAGTTAACAAGACAGTAACTCAATCTGATCTTAGAGAAAAGTTTATTTAGATGTTAGCTTTTGATAATGCCAACAGTGAGTGTAAAAAGGCTTTACATCCAATAAAGGCAACTGGAGGTACTTTATAGAATTATATAAAGGCATGCCAAGAATTGGATCTAATGTATATAACATGAACCTTCTTGTGGCTGCTATAAAGGGACATAGTCCTATGCTTAATAATTTAAATTGCTTTAAATGTGGGAAACCAAGTCATATGAAAAAAGATTGCTGAGTCAAAACTAGTGTGAGAGCTCCGTCTAGCAGCAATAATAGATCAATACCAACTCGTGTGTGTCCAGTATGCCAGAAAGGGTTACACTGGGACAATGAATGCCATTCTAGATACCATAAGAAGGGCAGTCTCATTAATAATTTGGGAAACTTCCAAATGGGCCTTGCTCAGGGCCCTCAGACAAACAATATGAACACATTTCCCAGCCTAACTCAAATTTACCTGGTCAGCAACGGAGCAGCTCACTCCAGCATATAACAGAAATAAAAGCAGCTACCAAAGCAATGCAGCTGTCAATCTTCCCTCAGCTGAAACTAAGCTTATTACTTCTTCACTGGGTATACAAAAAATAAGGACAGGAATTAAAGGCCTATCCCTAAAAGTAATGTAGGTTTCATTATTGGCTGTAGCAGTCTACAACCAAAGGTGTTTTATTGTAAACCTGGATCATTGACTCTGACTTTGGTGGAGAAATTTGTGCATTAATACCAACTTATCTCCCTATTAAATTGAATTGTGAGATCGTACAGCTCAACTTCTTTTATTACTGTATCATAAACCTCAATCTTGGCCTATAAAACTTAGAGGAGAATTTGGTTTCACTTGGCATAAAGTTTGTTGGCAAACAGCAATTGGAGATGAAAGGCCTGAAATTGTGATAAAAATAAATGGAAAGATATTTTTAGGATTAGTGGATACTGGGGCTGATTTCTCTATAATTGCTTAATGATATTGGCCACAAGCTTGAACTTTACAAAAGATGCCTACAGTTTTCACAATGACAGATGTTTACAACAGTATTCAGATATTTAAGGTGGAAGGTCCGGAGGGACAGGAGGCTGCTCTGCAACCTTATGTTGCAGATGTAGGACTTAATTTATGGGGAAGAGATTTATACCAATGGGAAGCTTATTTGAATATTCCTCATGTTTCTGGTACCACTAAACATCTTATTACTCATATGCAATATGCTCACTCTTCCCAACGTGAGACATGACTTACTGGAGACTACTGTGGCCTAGGATATTCATATTTAGAGTAGGGGCTACTGTTGCAAAGGGCTTCGCATTACCTTTAAAATGGCTAACAACCAAACTTATCTGGGTTGAACAGTGGCACCTTCCAAAAGAAAAGTTAGAAGCCCTGAAAGGATTAGTACATAAGCAGTTAATGGCAGGGCATATTGAGCCCTCTACTAGGCCATGGAATTCTCCAGTTTTTGTAATTAGAAAGAAATCTGGCAAATGGTGCATGTTGACTGATTTAAGTGAAATTAGCAAAGCTATTCAACCTATGGGATCTTTACAACATGGTTTGCCCTCCCCAACTATGATTTCACAAAATTGGCATATTGTTATTGATCTGAAAGATTGTTTCTTTACTATTCCTCTCAATCCAAATGATAGAGAAAAATTTGCATTTACTATTCCTTCTATTAATCACTCTGCTCCTACTGAGCAGTATGAGGTAAAACTGAAGTTTTACCTCATGGAATGATGAACAGTCTTACATTATGTTAATCCTTTATTCACATTCCATTACAAACTTTATGAAAACAATTTCCCAATGCTATGATTATTCATTATATGGATGATATTCTTTTTGCCATTGAGCAAACTTCTGAGCTGAAACAAGTATTTCGGCTGGCTAAAGAAATTCTTTCTCAACATGGGTTAGAAATAGCAGAAGAAAAAATTCAAAAACAGGCTCCTTTTCAATATTTGGGCCATACTATTAATGGAAATAATACAACTCTGCAAAAGGTCCAGTTTCAAACTGATCATTTATGTATTTTGAATGATTTTCAAAAATTACTGGGTGATAATAATTGGGTACTGCCTACTTTAGGAATTCCAACTTATACTTTAACTAATCTTTTCAATACTCTAACAGGAGACTCTGACTTAAATAGCCTTTGCATTTTGAGCCCAGAAGCAAAAGAGGAGTTTAAATGGTTGGAAAAAAGAGTACAAAATAGCCAACTAACAAGGATAAATATGAATCTTCCAGTTTGACTTTTAATATTTCCTTCTTGCCATTCCCCTACTGGGATACTTTGGCAAGAGGAGGGCATAATAGAATGGATATTCTTACCCAACAAAGATGCAAAAAAACTTCATACTTATCCTGAAAAAATTACAGCAATAATATCAAAAGGCCATATACACCTGAGACAGCTTATGGCTAGAGACCCTGATAAAATCATACTGGACCTTACAAAGCAGGAGCTTTCTCAGCTCTGGCAGTTCAGTAACTCTTGGCAAGTGGCCATAGCAAGTTTTATCAGAACAATTGATAATCATTTCCCAAATTCAAAAATTTTATAGTTTTTAAAATGAACTTCTTGGATTCTTCCTAAGGTTGTCAAACAACAACCACTCTCTGCTGCACTTACTTACTTCACTTATGGCAGCAATAATGGAAATGCAGGCTATTTAGGCCCAACTGCAAAACCTTGGAAAACACCTTATTCATCTGCCCAAAAGGTGAAACTAATGGTTGTTGTTCAATTGCTAACTGATGTTTCTGAGCCTTTAAATATTGTGTCTGATTCTGCTTATGTCTGTCATGTTGTTCGACATATAGGAACAGCTCAAATAACTCCAATTTCTAAATTAGAAGTTCTTTTCCTACAATTACAAATGACTGTTCATGAAGGATCTGATCCAATTTACATTACTCATATTCGTTCCCATTCTCAACTTCCCGGCCCTATGGCTTCACAAAACGATTTGGTAGAGAAGCTTATTGCTCATATCAAAACTGCTGCTGATTATCATAAACTTACACATACTAATGCTTCTGGCTTACATCATAAATATCCCCACTTAACAGTAAAAGAAAGTAAAAAGATTGTTAGACAATGTCCTACTTGTGGGTCCATAAATGCCCTCACTTTCTCTCCAGGAGTAAATCCCAGTGTAGAACATCCTAATGAAATTTGGCAAATGGTTGTTACACATGTGCCCTCTTTTGGCCACCTTCAATATGTACATGTGACAGTGGACACATTTTCTAATTTTATTTTGGCAACTTCTCACACTGATGAAAAGGCCTCACATGTACATTCTCACTTATTACATTGTTTTGCTGTAATGGGCCTGCTGGCACAGCCAAAAACTAATAATGGGCCTGCCTATCTTAGTCAATCTTTGAAAATATTTTGCAGTGACTGGAACATTAAACATGTTACAGGAATTCCATATAACCCCCAAGGACAAGCAATAATAGAAAAAAAGCAATCACTTACTAAAATTAATGTTGCAAAAACAAAAAGGGGGAGATGGAGGAGAATCTGCTGAAGACAAACTATCTAAAGCATTGCTTACCTTAAATTTTCTGAATAGAAAATAAATTTCTAATACCACAGCAGTAGAAAGACAATGGGAGGTTAATAAAAAGAATGAAAATGAAAAATGCAGACAACTGATATATCGGAAAAATGAAACAACCAATAAATGGGAAAAAAGAGAGGTAAAAATTTGGGAGCGAAGTTTTGCCCTTATCATTACAGAAACAGAAGAATTAAGTCTAGAATTGAAGATGCTGCCAAAACTTAAACTATGGACATGGTGGTCTCACATTGGATTAATTATAGGTAAAGTATTAGGTCAAGGTAAGATACCATATCATAACTACATCTATTGGGCATACATTACCAACCCACCTCTATTAGAGCTGTTAACCTGGGCCGATGAGTCTAACCCAATTTATCTTAATCAATATGACAATTTTCCAGGATCTATAGACTTATGGCTACCCTTAAAGACAAAAAAAGAAAGAAATTTATAGAAAATTTAACTTTACCTTTTATAGACTGCCCTTTTTGTATTGGACATGGCATGCAACCTCAAAATCACAGTGTAATTTTAACAAAGAAAAATCAAAGTCAAATTTATTTTCTCATTTTCCCTTCTTTACCATATAAATCAGAAAATATGGTAAATCTTACATTTCCCTCTCAAAACAGATTACTAAATGACAAATTGTATGAATGTCATGGTTTTACAGAGGTTGTGTTGTTTAATGATGCCTATGGAATTGTAAAGCATCAGGCCCTTATAGGAATGCCAAAGCCTGTTAAAAACAGAACTATATCTTGGTACATTAACAATTCAACCATAACCACTAATGACAGTAATCCTTATTTCTGAAATTTTGGTGATACGACATTTACTAACAGATCAATAAATTGGATAAGAGTTATCCCACAACCATGGGACACTAAACTTAACAAAACTAAAAATTATTTGTGGAAATTATTTTTAGGAACTGGCTCAATTTTCGAATGGCAATGCAGTAAAACTAATATTACCAGTTTAAAAAGAAAATCAACTCAATTTCTCACAGTATGTGTATGAGATCCTATAGATTTTATCATTGGAAAAGTAACTCTTGGTGAACGGAACGTTATCTGCTCCAATTGTACTTTATTTACATGTCTTAAGAATTCATATTTGCAGGAAAATCAAACTTTTTTTTATAGCAAGAAGAAGAAAAGGACTATGGTTACTGGTTCAGATAACCAGACATTGGCAACAGTCTCTAGAATTCCAGTTGCTGTGGCACTTCCTCAACCATTATTTATAAAGGACTAAAAGACTGATTGGACTTTTAATAGCAGGAATTTTGGGACTGATTGGCATCATAACCACTGCAGCTGTTGCTGGCACAGCCCTGCATCAAGGAGTCCAGACTCAACAATATGTTAAAGACTGGCATAAAAATGCAACTGAGATGTGGCATAGCCAGTCTCACATTGATATGGAACTGAATAATCATATAAATGATCTTGAAACAACTATTATACATTTGGGTAATCAAATATATAATTTGAACTTGTTAAAAGCTCTTAAATATGATTGGAATGAAAGTTCTTTTTGTATTACTCCTTTGCCTTATAATAATAGCATGATTGGGAAGAAGTAAAAATCATTTGATTGGATATAAGCATAAT
>JAQZBX010101698.1:0-11237 GCA_029593785.1 Cabassous unicinctus
CGTAGCAAGGCAAAATGGCGGCCTATGCCATTTTGGGTCTCCACCTTCTCCTCCAGGTTAATGTTCTCTCTGAGCTCAGCTGTGGGCAATCAGGCACATGGCTCATCTCACTGCCGGTCTGCTGCTCTCTCCCCTAGCCTCTCAGGGGTCTCTTTGCCTCTGTGCTCCACTGAGTCCAGCCCTAGCCTCCAGGGTCTCTCCTTCGGTTTCTGAGGCTTTTATCTATGTGTTTCTGCTTTTAAAGGACTCCAGTGAGAGGATTAGGACCTACCCTGGGTCCTGCAATCTAATCAAAAGTGACTAGATCTAACCAAAAGATCCCACATACAATGAGTTTGTATGTCACTTAAGAAAATAATTTTCTGGGGTCCAGAAAAGACTCAAACTAGCACATGACCAATGCCCAATTATCTTATGTATCTTATGTTCTTACCAAGATTTAGCCATTTATCTTAAATAAACACTCTGCAAGGATTGCTTTTCCCTGAAATGCTCCCCTGAAGCCTTTGGATAATTTCCACAGTTCTCAAAAAGTTGATTCTGTTGATTTTGCTAGTTTTCCCATTGCTTTTATGGAGTACAGGGTTTGTGGAAGTCCTTACTCTGCTATTTAATTGATACCTACTCACAGTCAAATTTTGATTCATAACGGTCTCTGCTCTTAGCATGCAAATGTATATAAGAAATTTTTCTTAGTCAAATCTGGAATATGGGCCTTATTCATCTCACAGACAGTGATTGAGAACCAATTGGGTATTGGATATTTACTGGTAATGAGACATCATCTTTTACCATAATTTTTGGGAAAGACAAATAAGGAAATAAACAATTGCATTTCTATGTGATCATGTGCAAAATATCCAGGGGCAACAAAAGCACAGAAACAGAGAAATACTGGGGATTAAGGTGTTACAAGAGATGCTATCAAAGTTATGTGTGTGTGTTTGTATGTAAATCTGTGAGAGATGGGGGATATGCTGCAAAGGAAATGACTAGAACATGTATCATTTGACTATGCAACGCTTAACAAGTACAAACTGTAGGGACAGACTGCCTGGGTTCAAATCCTGGCTCGCTACATCTGAATCATGTGAATTTGGATCAATCACTTAACTTCTCTGAGCCTCAGTTTTCACTTTGAAAAATGGGGATTGGAACAGTGCCTACCTCATAGAGTTTTTGTGAGGCTTAAATGGATTGTTATACATGGTATATAAAAGTGCTTGGTAGTAACCAGTGCTATATAAATGTTAACTACTCTTATTATTCATATAGAGAAAAGAGAGAAATATATATTTCATAATATAAATTCTGGTAGGGCTTTAAAAAAGATTAGTTGTTGGGGAATCCAAGAAGAAACAATGATTCTCAATGTTGGGCATTAGAAAGAATCTCTAGGAGATATAGTTAAATCTTAAGTCAAAAGCATATATCGGTGGTCATTTGGGGGCTTAGTTCACTGTACTATGGTCCATGCATTGTGTCATTTTCAACATATTCTATCAGCCTCTCTAACCTCTGAAAGGCCGCTAGAACTCTGAGGCTACTGCTTAACCAAATCATTAATATCACCTCAGGAGCTGTTTTCTTCTTTTAATAAACAAGTCACAATAGGATGAGTAAAGGGTCTGCCTTAGAGAATCTAGGTGTTCCAAACTATTCATTGCTAATGTTCATCTTTTGCATACCATTTCTCAAATTTACTGTCAGCCTAAAAATTTCTTCAGTCATTCAAGGCAGAGGAGAGGAGGCTCCTTCAGCCACAGTGGCTCTAGTTTGTTGACCTAACAAACTTATCTTAGACTCCAGGATAATAAGACACAGAAATGTCTGAGTGGACCATGGCTTGGTGATATTTCTAACCCAAACTTTTTTCCCCCTAGTTTTGAGACTGCAAAAAAACAATAGAACAGAGAAATAAATTTCTTTATTAAACAAGAAGCAGTACTGAAATCTTCAAATTGGTTTGTAACTCAGGGGAGCCTCATGCTTTTCTTTTTTTCCCCCCAGTTAGCTAATAGTCTGATGGGGACAAGTGGAATCCTGTAAAATAAGGAAAAATGCATGATCAGTCTAGACTTTTTATGGATAAATATGTTTTTCACTTTAATTTTCTGTGACAAAAGAATATAGGTCCAGAACCTATGGAATCGCTTGGGCAAGTTGTAAATGATGTAAGAAATGAAAAATCTTCAGGTGTGTGACCGTGCAAACATTGTCGTGCTAGTCCATTCACAGCTGTATTAAGCTTAAACAAAGTAGAAATATCTAGTGTTTCCAGGTCCAACAGGACAGTCTGAGGTATGCACATGCACATCCACGTGCACACATAAAGAAAATGTGGGTGCTTAAGAGTCCTTAGAAATACGTTGAATGATTGAATGAATAAATGAATGAATTATAATGGAGGAGAAAGAAAGTAAACATCATTCTAGTAGTTGTGGATACCCAAGTATCCATTGCAGGTACAATAGTTACGTTAGGGACCGATATGAGTTGTCCTGGAGTGGTAGTCCATAGACTCATCTTTTTCAGTGGTTAACTGTTGACAAAAATAAACATGCACTCAATGGTTGAGTACAGAAATTGAGAGTAATCATTTACAAATTTTGTAAGTATTTTCACCTCTTTAAGCTAAAGCCAAGTGCAGTAGCTTGTCTCATTGAATAGAATATGCAATTAGTGTGGATGCTGTCAAATTAGCCTGGTGAATCATATAGTTCAAGATGCATGCTAATTTTGTACAGTAAGACATTAAAACATATTTAAAGGTAAATTTGTCAAAGGTGTAAAATTCAGGATTTCATTTTATTATTATTTTTATTTACCAATAATTATTGTACACCTACTACGGGCCAAATACTGATCAAAGGGATGAGGGTACAACCATGAAAACAAACAAACAAATAGAAAAGCAATCTCATATTACCCTGTATTTACCTACAAAACTCTATGGTCTCCGTTCATATATCTTTGTGATGGATTACAAGGAAAGTACATGGACTATGCTCTAGTCTTGCTTTTTGCAGGAGAGATTCTCAAGGTTACTCTTGCTGTTCTGTTGTTTCTGGCAGCCTTTTCTGTGAATAAGACGTGCCCTGATTCTTGATCACCCTAGGGGACATGCAAGAAACTTACCCTGCCCTGGTTCTTATTTTCTTTTTTTGGAAAAAGGTTTATTGAGATATAATTCACATACAGTGCAACTCACCCTTTTAAAATGCACAATTCAATGTTTTTATTATATTCACAGAGCTGTACAACCATCACCACAGTCAATTAAAAATCATTTCATCACTTCAGAAAGAAACCCTGTACCTTTTAGTTATTAACCCTTAATCTTCCCATCCTATCCCAAGTCCTCAGTAACCACTAATCTACTTTCTGTCTCTCTATATTTCCTTCTTCTGGAAATTTCATATAAATGGAATTATATAATGTGGGGTCTTTTCTGGCTGGTTCCTTTCACTTAGCATAACAATTGTAAGGTCCACCCATACCTTAACATGTATCAGTATGTTATTCATTTTTATGGCCAGATAATATTCCATTGTATAGCTATATCATATTTTTAAAATTAATTCACCAGGTATTGCACATTTAGGTTGTTTCTAGCTTTTGGCTATTATAAATAATGCTTCTATGATCATGCCTGTCCAAGTTTAATGTGGACATATGCATTCATTTCTCTTGAACCTATAGTTAGGAGTGGAGTTGCTGGGTCAAATGGCAGTTCTATGTTTAACTGTCTGAGGAATTCCAAGACATTTTTCCAAAGTGGCAGCACCATTTTATATTACTACCGTATATAATATAAATTATTATATATTAATGATATAATATTACATTAAATGAATATTAAAATATAATTATTCCAATTTCTCAACAATCTCACCACCATTGTTATTATTCACCTTTTCCATAATCATCATCCTGGTGGGTAGAAAGTTGTATCTTATTGTGGTTTTGATATGCATTTCCTTGATGGCTACTGATGTCAAGTTCTTTTCATGTGATTATTGGACACACTTATATCTTCCTTGGAGAATGATTGGTTCATTTCCCATATTTTAATTTTTGTCATTTTATTATTGAATTATAAATCCTTTATATATTCTAAACACATGTCTCCCATCAGATATATGATTTGCAAATAAATTTTCCTATCCTATGAGCTGTCTTTTCATTTACTTCATAGTGTCTTTGAAGCAGAAAAGTTTTAATTTTGATGAAATCCAATTTATCTATTTTTTTTCTTTTGTTGTGTGTGCTTTTGTATCATCCCTAAGAACCCAATGCCAAAATCCAAAATTATAAAGATTTAGTCCTGTGTATTAGTCAGCCAAAGGGGTGCTAATGTGAAATACCAAAAATGGGTTGGTCTTTATAAGGGGTATTTATTTGGGGTAGAAGTCCACAGATACCAGGGCATAAAGCGTTAAGTTTCTTCTCACCAAAGTTCATTGCCACGTGTTGGAGCAGGACAGCTGCCAACGTTTGCCAGGGATCAGGCTTCTTGTGTTCCTCTCTTCCCGGGGCTGCGTTTCTCTCCAGGCTTAGCTCTTCTGGTTCCTCCACAAGGTCAGCTGTAGACTATCAGGCGAACGGCTCACTTCTCCTGGGGCCTTTTCTCCAACATCAAAACTGCTTCTCAAAAACTGCTTCAACTCTGTTCTTGCCATGCCTTTTATATTTGATTCCCCACCCACCAAGGGGTGGGGCTCAACGCCCTACTGACGTGGCCCAGTCAACGCCCTAATCATAATTTAATCATGCCCAGATTAACAGATCAGTTTACAAGCATGATCCCATTATATTTTTGGAATTCATAATTACATCAAATTCCCAAACGGCTATACCCTGTGTTTTCTTATGAGTTGTATTGTTTGTTCTCTTACATTTTGATTTTTGATCCATTTTAAATTATTTTTATTTTTTATATGGTATAGGTAAGGATCCAACTTAATTCCTTTGCATGTGGCTATCCATTTGTTACAGCACCATTTGTTGAAAAGGCTATCCTTTCACCTTGAATGGGTTTGGCACCCTCAGAGAAGATCAATTGACCATAAATGCATGAATTTATTTCTGGACTTTCAATTCCATTGCATTTTTCTATATGTCTACCCTTATGCCAGTACCAAACCGTCTTGATTACTGTGGGTTTGCAGTATCTTTTTAATTTGGGAAATGCGAGTCTTCCAATTTGTTCTTTTTTGTTTATGTGAAGATAGTTTTGTGCATTTTAAGTCCCTTAAGTGTTCATAGGAATTTTAGATCAGTTTGTCAATTTCTGAAAAGATGCCAAATGGGATTTTGATAGAGATATTGCATGGAATCTGTAGTTCCATTTGGGAAGTATTACTATCTTTACAAAACTAAGTTTTCTGATTCATGAACTCTATTTTTTTTTTTCAATTTATTTAAGTCTTTTAAGTTTCTTTCAACAATGTTTTGTAGATTTATGAGTATAAGCTTTGTACATCTTTTGTTAAATTTATTCCTAAAATTTTATTCTTTTTAATGCTAGTGTAAATGAAATTATTTTCTTAATTTAATTTTGAAATGTTCATTACAAGTCTATAGAAACACATTTGATTTTTGTATATTGATATTGTATCCTGCAACCTTGCTGAACTCATTTATTAGTTTGTATAGTTTTTAGTGGATTCTTGAGGATTTTCTAAAAACAAGATCATGTCATCTGCAAATGGAAGACTTTTTTTTTTACTTCTTCCTTTTCAATCTGGATGCCTTTTATCTCATTTATTTGCCTAATTACCTAATTACCAACCTCAAGTACAATGTTCAATACAAGTGGTGAGAAAAAAAATTGTCTTGTTGCTGATCTTAGGGAGAAAGCTTTCAGTCTTTCAGTATTAAGTATGATGTTAACTGCGGGGGTCTTATAGATGCCCTTTATCAGGTTGAGGAAGTTCCCTCTATTCCTAGGTTGTCAAGTGTTTTTATAATGAAAGCATGTTAGACTGCGTCAAATGCTTTTTCTGTAGCTTTTGAGATGATCATGTAGTTAATGTTTTTGTTGTATTGCTATAGCATATTATAGTAACTGATTTTCATGTGTTAAACCAATCTTTCATTCCTGGCATTAATCTCACTTGGTCATGGTGTATAATTCTTTTACTACATTGCTGGATTCAGTTTGCTAGTATTTTGTATAGGATCTTTTCCTCTTTACATCCTTAAGAGATATTGGTCTGAAGTTTTATTTTCTTATGATGTCTTTCTCTGGCTTTGGTCTTAGGGTAATACTGGTTTTATTGAATGAGTTGAGAAGAGTACCCATCTCTGATTTTTATTTACTTATTTTTTAGGAGGCACTAGGGATTGAACCTGGGACCTTGTACATGGAAAGCAGGTGCTCAACCACTGAGCTACACTTGCTACCCCCACCTCCGATTTTCAGCAAGCCCTTAGGTTTGAATTTTCCAACTCTCTGCTACAAATAAAGCCAGTTCCTTTTTGAAAGAGGTTTGGATTTCTGTTTTACAAACTGCTTCTTCCCTGTGCAAAATCTCTGAGCTACACCTCTGAAGCTGTGGGCAGGGACAATGGTATGTTTCTCTGAGTGAAACCCCTGCTTTAGGATCTGCATCCTTAACAGATTGGGGGACAGCTGTAGCCTCTGGTCTTCTCAGGTGGCCTCTCTGGAGAAGAAATCTCTGCTTTATGAATGAGCTGGAGCAAGGGTTTCAGGGTGCCAGTATTCTCAGTGAATCATGCCTAAGGTAGAGCCTCCAGCTTATCAATGGGAGCTGAGCAGAAGAAGAGAGGCCCCATGTTTTGACCGTACTCCCTGGGAACTCGTGCTCAGCAACATGCAGCTGGAAGCAGGGTGAGAAATGGTGATATTCTGCCCTTTCTGGCAAGGTGGCAAAAATACCATAATGCCCCAACTGGAAGTTGGGGGCAGGGGAGGGGTTGTTGGGGGAGGCTTGTGTACCTGGGTGCAGCCACCTGGTTTATATCATGCACAGCTGGAGGGGGAAGGGAGGGAGCACGGAGGGAGCAAGTAGTGATTCAAATACCACAGACTCATGCTGTTCTTACCCAATATTAGTAAGGAAATATTTCTTTGTTTGCTGTATGCGCTTAGGACCATTTCTAGACATTTAATATTTTTAAAAATAATTTTCACCAGTCACTGGAGAACAGGTCTTTGAGCTCACATTGTCATGTTGGAAATGGAACTCTTGCCCTGCTTCTACTAGATTCATTTTCCTATAAAAAGATAATCTAAGTTAACTAGAAGTCTATTAGATAAATTGTTGGCACTAGGTACGCATCAAAGATTGAAGTTAAATTTTGAAAATAGAGTGCCATTGAACTGAACTGATGGTATAGAAACAGATCCTCCCAGCTGGGGAAGAACAGTCTATTCAACAAATGGTGCTGGGAGAATTGGATATCCATAGTCAAAGGAAAGAAAAAGGACCCCTATCTCACACCTTATACAAAAATTAACTCAAAATGGATCAGAGACCCAAATATAAAAGCAACAACCATAAATCTCCTAGAAGAAAATGTAGAACATCTTCAAGACCTGGTGGTAGGTGGTGCATTCTTAAACCTTACACTGAAAGCATAAGCAATGAAAGAAACATGGATAAATGGGACCTCCTCAAACTTAAACTCTTTTGTGATTCAAAGTACTTTGCTAAGAAAGTGAAAAGGCATCCCACTCAATGGGAGAAAATATTTGGAAACTACATATCGATAAGTGTTTGATTTCCATTCCATATAAAGAGATCATATAACACAACAACAAAAGGGCAAGCAATTCAATTTAAAAATGAGCGAAATATTTAAATAGACATTTCTCCAAAGAGGAAATACAAATGGCCAAAAAGCACATGAAAAAACGTTTCATATCACTAGCTATTAGGGAAATGCAAACCAAAACGACAATGAGATATCATCTCACACCACATAGAATGGCCATTATTAAAAAAAAACAACAATCAGAAAACAATAACTGTTGGAGAGGATGTGGGGAAATAGTAACACTCTTTCACTGTTGGTGGGACTGTAAAATGGTGCAGCCTCTGTGGAAGACAGTTTGGCGGTTCCGCAGGAAGCTAAATATAGAACTGCCATATGATCCAGCAATTCCTCAACTAGGAATATATCCAGAAGTACTGAAAACTGTGACACGAGCAGACATCTGCACACGGATGTTCATAGTGGCATTATTCACAATTGCCAGAAGATGGAAACAACCCAAGTGTTCATCAACTGATGAATGGATAAACAAAATGTGGTATGGAATACTATGCTGCAGTAAGAAGAAATGAAATTGGGACACCTATGATAACATGGATGAATCTTGAAGACATTATGCTGAATGAAGTAAGCCAGAAGGACAAATATTTCTTGGTCTCACTAATATGAACTTAATACAAAGAATAAGTACTTAGAGATAAAACCTAGAGTATAGGTTATTAGGAGATGAAAGGAGGGCTGAGAATGACTACTTATGTTTATGTATGTAGAAGTTTTAATTAACTTGACTGTGAAAATATGGAAATGCATAGAGTTGATGGTAATACATTATAGTGAGTAGCAACTGGTTTATAAATGGGATTGAGGCTGAAAAGGGTAGTCTAGGGATATAAATGTCAATTGATAGAAAGGTAGAGAATAATCTAGGGACTGAATAACACGGTGAACCCACAGGTGGATGAGAATTGTGGTTGAAAGTACAGATGCAAGAGTGTCCTGTGAGCTAGATCGGATGTACATCACTATTGCAGGGTGGTGGGAATGTGGAGAAGTATGGGAAAAATACAATTGGTGTGACCTATGGACTGTGACTAACAGCAAAACTGTAATATGCTTGCATCAATGCCATAGATATACTGTGTTGATAATGGCGGGATATGGAAAAAGTGTGCCAAATGTTTGCTATGGACTATGGTTGGTGGCAATAGTCTGATGATATTATCTCATAATGTGTAACAACAAATTTTCCACCATGGTGTGGTGTGTTGGTGAAGGGGTGTTGTATAAGAATTCTGCACATATGCATGATTGTTTTGTAAGTTCACAACTTCTGTAATAAAAATATATTTTAAAATTTTTTTAAATCGGTTACTGGGTACCCATTAAAAAAAAATAGAGTGCCATTTGCTTTATTTCAGACAAATGTTGAATATGAACTCAGTGAGCTAACTGAAATTGCTTAACAATCTTTTCTTCCATTCCCATCAACACATGTATTATTCCTATTGTCAGTGTTTCTAAAATAAAATAGAAAGACTTTTTATATCTACATTATACTTTGTGATTAGCATTGAATACAACCTAAATTAGATAACTTAACTAGCAATTAGTAAGCCCTTCTGTCACATTAGAAATTTTATTTTTTTCTTGTATTCAGTGCTTGTTCAAAGAGTATCTATATGCTTTTAATTGAAGAATAACCATGCTGAAGATCAACAAAAATTATTAATTTAATAGCAATCCTCAATATTAATCACCTATATGTATGTTTTCAATAAAGAGCATGTAAAGTTTTTGCAAGTTGTTTCTATATTCCTTGTGTGTTTTGATTATATTTCTTAAAATGTATTTTTATGTCATTGATTTTGTGAACTTGAAAGGTGTTATGAAGTTGTTTTTCATTCTTTCTATCACAGATAGTTTGAGGACTTAGCATCTCTTGCTTTCTTCATTTAGTCAACTGATCTCAAATTATCTTTTTCTCCATAATGAAGTACTAATCAAGTAATTATTAATTAAAATATCACACCCTTTTATTAAGCTTTTCCTGATCCTAGTTTCTGCCCCAGTCAGATTTTAATATTCCTTTCTCTGTGTTGTAGTTGAAGTATAGTCAAATCAGCATTGTTTGTTCTATCACACCCTAAAGAACTTAGGATGTGATAAAATATAAACACAAAACTAGCTCAGGTAAGTTTGCAACAGGAAATCCGTAGAAGTTTACAAATGAAGTTTAGACAAATATGTATCATAAGACCTCATTCTTCAATGCATGCTATTCTATCTCACAGACCCATTCTCGCATCCTTTACCATATTTACCACTGAGGACACAATTCATGTGATACTTCTTTTTGGGATGATTCCTCTGGCCTTCCACCTCCACTCCAGCCTCTTCTATGCCTTCTCATATCATTGTACTTATGGCATTGAGCTCATCACTCTACTAAAATTTCCCATTTATACATTTGAATGCCCCCCCACTAGACATTTAATTGTTTGAGGGGAGGAGCTGTGCCATATTAATAACTCTGCCTCAGAACCTCACATGCTATCTGGCAAACAATAGGTATTTAGCAAATATCCATTGAAAGGAATTATATGGTAAAAATTCCCCTCTCAATTAAAACAAAAACATATGGACAGTTGAGTCAAAGATCATTTCTCATAATGTACATCATCTACATCCTTTCTTTTGCATAGTGTCCATCCTCTAATGTCTATAACTCCCTTGTTTACTTGAACTATTTTTCTGTGCCAATCTCCTGAAAGTTGTAAATTATGTTTTGCAAATAATTGGCTTCGATTTATAGATTTCACCCAATATAATTAAATTGGAAAGGTTCCACTTCAGTGACACTGATTTGCTGGCCCTGCTTTGGCCATTGATAAGAATCAGTTTGAGAAATACCCCACATTGCTATAGAAAGTAATAATTTGCCACATCTATCATTTTCTGTCTCCTGTGGAGCATAGTTGCCAGGGTTTCTAAATTAATATGATGAAATTGAAGGCAACTATAATTACAATATTCTTATCTCTTCCTCCATTATTCTTCTTCTACATTATTCCATTGAACTCTATGAGAAAAGGAGAGGCTACTAATCTTCCTGTGTTATTATTTCCTATCATATTGATTCATTATGTTTCTTTTTTGTTCCTAATTATAGTTATCTATCCACCTTCCCCATCTGCAAAAGTAGAAAGAATATGTCTTTGGCTCGCTGACATTTTTTATTTCCTAAAACATAAAGCTGTTTATAGCATGTAGGTTATCAGTCAACAGATAATGAATAAGCATCTACAATATGCAAAATACAGTGGACAATTTGATAGCTGCCAAAGGATATACCTAACATCAGGTAGGTTCAAGTCTGGTTGGGATAACAAACCATCATTAAAGGCCAAGAAAAGGTAAATACAGATATAGAAGGGTGGTAGAGGTGAATTAAGAGTGGAGTTTTAAGAAAGATTCTTTTTTGAGGGACAAAGTAG
>JAQZBX010101699.1:0-11235 GCA_029593785.1 Cabassous unicinctus
AACAAAGGAAAGCAAACTTGAAAATTCATACTGTAGGATTCCAAATATATGAACTACAATACCTGGCAAAACTAAACTACTGTAATAGAAGTAAGAATGATACTTGCTTCTGGTATGGAGGTTTAGGCATAAAGGATTAGAAATGATCATAAGAGAATTCTCAGGGGTGACAGAAATGTTCTAAATCTTTATTACACATATGATAGGTGGTAATTACACATGTATATACAATTGCAAAACTCTTTGCAATGTACATTTAAAATTATACATTTTTCTGCAAAAAACTTCAAAAATGTGAGGCTATCAAGTGATGCATTGCACAAAATATTATTGAAACAAGCATACCTTCTACCAACAATTCTACTACATGAAGAAGCAGTTCTCAATGATGTTTGGGTAATATCAAATCATCAACAGACTGAATATTTTCCTTTTCAAAAGCAGGAGTTGAAGCAAATGATGACATGAAGCAGCTTGTAATTTTCAGACTGAACTGTTTCTTCTTTTTCCAAATGAATTGTCTGATTTTTCCATCTCCATATGTGAGTGTGTGGGAGGGGAATAAAAAGAAGTAATATTGAAAGATTAGTTAAAGTCATTTCTGAAACCTGATAAAAAATAAGGCTTCGTAGGAAGTATGGATCCCAGGTAAAAACTGTCTGTCTTCTAGATTTAAGTTTACTTTTAGTAATATTGGAAACAAAGTTCTGAAATTGAACAAGAGGATGCTGGAGTTTGTCCACTTTGTCTCACAGATGAGGCAACTGAGCCCAAAGTCACATCAAATTATCTGTAGGGTCAGGACCAATTTTTCCTACTCTTAGCACCCAAAGAAATCCCTTTGTTTTTCCTTCATTTTTCCTTCACCATTGTCATCAAAAAAAAGAAGTCGTTCATAAGGTCCTTTCTCTTTCTCCATGTACTCTTTTGCCTTTACCAGCATCTTAAACTATTTTCTTTTGACCACTGTTCTATAAAGTGTTCTACAATGTGAAAGAATGTCTTCTTCAGGAAGAATAAATCCTTGGTTCTCTAGAAATCTATGGCTCTTCCTGGAGAGTCACAAAGCATAAACAAGCATGTTTAAGGCTTACTGCAAAGTTAGATTAAAGTAACCAGTCTAGCACCCTTGGGGACCTTGTACACCACTCAACAATGATATTCATCTATGTTTCTATATCTCCAAGATTTGGACTCAGACAGAAACAAATAATCCTAGAAAAGCAAAATTTTTTACAGCACAGATAATACATGGATAAGTACCCTATCACCCCTAGCTCTGGAGGTGCTCACAGTCAAGAGATACAGACTAAGACAATACATAAATGTTAACTGGTTTATGTACCAGGAACCACAGCATGGTCCCATAACTTCAGGGAGCAGATCCAACTGAAGGCAGAAGTGATTAGCTCATGCACCCAGCGTGGGCTTAGTGGAGGTTGGCAGTGTAAAGCTCTCATATGAAGTCATTTTTGGTAGCCTATTAATCCACTTTTTGTATTCCTCCCTCACTTGAAAAAAAATTTAAATGAATACACTTGCTTAGTAAAAAGTACCAAAATGGAAGATGAGACCAGACTTTTCACTCACTCTCCTCTGATTCCCATTTATGTGGTCAAATTCATATTTACTAATACTGCATTATTGGATCTTAATTTACTCCTCTGTGATATTATGATTTTAACTCCTTAACATTTCACAGGAAATGTCTTCTATACACACTGCCTGGTACACAATAGACATCAATATGTTAGTTGAATAAATGTGTCACTGTATAAACTGTGGTGTTATATGTGCATTTCATTTAGTGTGCATATGTTCATTCATCCAACATATACGGATTAATATCTTTGAAGTACTGGGATCTGTGAAAACGCAAAAGTGAACACAATAGAACCAGAAACTATCCTCAGGAATCTAGTTGAAACGGTTGATTTGATAGCATTGGAGTGTGAAGGGAAATTCAGGATGCAATAACAGAATAGAAGGGAATGCCCTAATCTAAATATAGCAAATAACAGCAAAGTCTCCAATGATAGGAAAATTAGAGATGATACTCGAAGGATGGACAGGAGTTAGTTAGAAAACTGTCATTTAGGAGTATTCAGGGAAGAGGCCAGAGGGATCGAAAATAATATTACAAGCACGAGGACATGCTGAGCTTGGCAGGTGCACTGAGGGAGCAGAGTCTCTGGAACGGAATAAGGATGGACAAAATATGAGAAGAGATAGGCAGTGGTCAAACTATGCCGATATTGTAGTTCATTTTAAAGCTTTTAAATTTAAGAACATGATTGACAACAGGGGAAAAGGAAGTTATTCATTAAAAATGATTACATTTTGATAGCACATTATTGTGAGTATAATTGATAGCAATGAATTACATACTTGAATCTGGTTAAAAAGCAAAACAGAGGTTACTACAAAAATCTAAAAGATAAAACATAGGATGTATAACACAGACAAACTTATTGTAGACAAAGAACTATAGTTAATAGCATAGGCATAAGAATGTTCTTTCACTCAGCATATAAATGTGTTACCTTCCTCCCAGTGTGGGACATGATTCTCGGGGATGAGCCTCCCTGACACCAAGGCATTACTACCAAACAAGAACCAGCAATACAACTGGAAAAAGACCTTGACCAAAAGGAGGAAAACGTAAAGACAAATGAGTTTATATGGCTAAGAGACTTCAAAGTGAGTTGGGAGGTCTATCCAGAGGTTACTCTTATGCACATCTCGGCAGGATCTCATTGACTACCAAAGTAAATATTGCCTCAAATGGTGCTCCTGAGAGCCCTGGAGACATCTAGACACTCTAAGCAGGGCATCCAGCTCTGGACTTTGGTGCCCTGTCAGTGGACCCTACTTTGGAATTTATGCTCCCCAGTGTAATGGAGTTGGACTCAGTTGTGGTTTCCCTAAACATGGCTCTTCTGACCCTTCTGTTTGAACCTATAATTAGTACTAGAATTGATAGGCAAGTGTCCAAGAGACTTAAATCTTTTGTCCCTGAGCCTTAGCAGAGTTGCAACACCTATTCTCCAATTCATTGGTCTCACCCAGGACAACTAACAAGTAGACGATGATCAACAATGTGATCTAAGCATGTTTAAAAAAAATAAATAAGTATATATATATATAAAATAATGTCTTTCATAAATTACTACAATGTATGACACTTTTTTTAAAAGGTGTTAATTATAAGGTGGTATATGCAAAAAACTTATTTAATGTAAAATAAGGATAATAAATTAATAGAACTATTTTAATAATCTTTCATCAACTGTAACAAATGTACCCCACTAACGCAAAGTGCCAGGAATAAGGAACTAGGTTGGAATGCTGTACTTTTTACATAACATTTCTGTAACCCTACAACTTCTCTAATTTAAATTTTAAAATATAATAAGAATAAGAAATATTGCACAGGCCTTTGTATTGGATAATTTAAATGAGGTAACCCATGTAAATTGCTTTACACAGTGTGAGGAACATAAACTCTCTCAAGAAATGGTGGCTACTACTATAAAATATAGAACAATTTTAAAAGGTGCTATCATCAATGTTAACAAATATTTCAAACAAATGGGAGAGGTTGTTGGTAACACAGTATAGGGGAATCTTGTATTTTATGACTGATTGTTTGGTAAACCCACAATTTCTCTAATAAAATTTTTTTTAATTGATCTCATTTGCTGCATTTGAATTCTCATGGAATTTGGGCTCATATAAAACAAGGTTGAACATAAAATATCTCTTGATGGAAACTCTTGGTTCCTGGTTAAAAGTTTAATAAAATATAGCAATGCAAAGTATTATTTTAAGAACAGCACTACAAATACCATATATTTTGCTAGACTATAAGGTACATATCCAAAGAATGAACAGAAATGGCTGCATCCAATTGTTTTACATCCTTAATGCATTTTCAAATGACAAGAAACCAGAAAGATAAAAATGATAGCACTGAACGAGAAGCAAGTTCTCTGAAATACACTACTTAAGGAAACAAGAATATTCTGAGGACAAGTAAGGTTGAAAAGCACTTAATAGTGGCTACAAAATGTGAGAAGCCCAGAGCTCGGCTTGTAAAAATACAAGCACAGGAAAGGAAATAGTGGCATAAATGAATGTTTATGTAAAATGATTTTCCATCTGGTTTGGTTGAGTTACTTACCTAAACACTCTTATGTTTCTTTTGTAAGATAATATTAAACGTTCAAACTATTAATATTATGAGGAGGATATATACACTAAATATTATGAAAAATTTGCTTTATTTTGTGTAAAAATAACAACTTCATGGAAATAAGTCTTAATTAAGACCTACTCTGCCATCGGCATATGGGTTGAAGAGCAAAAAACACAAACAAGAGCTTGGAATAGAAACAGCAGATGAGAAATGCAAAGAGACACCAATTGTAGGTGTTACTGATAGGTCAAGAACTTAAACTCTTGTCATATATATATATATGCCAGAGAGTACTGCACATAGTCTTTGTGTGTGTGTGATACTAGCTATGATGAATTAATCACACATTCATTTGAATGAGGCTAAAAATATTAAGACAAACTACCATAAAGATCTCAAACATTGTCAATTTTCCTGGAGCCCATATTCACTAGTCTATGCCCCAAGGAAAGCCCAGTAACTATGGTATCACAATAGCCCTCTCAGGAAGGTTGTTGGAATAATGAAAAGAATATGCTATATGAAACCATAGTATTGTCTGTTCCAGGCCCTCTTCATTTTTGGTAGTACTAATCAGCAAGGAAATATGTTATGTATAGGGGAATTAAACTGTTTTTCTGTGGTAAGCAAAATCATGGTCCCCCAAAGATGACCATGACCTAATCCCTGGACCTTGTGAATGTGTAAACTTCTGTGGCAAAAGAGGCTTTACAGATGGGATGAAGTTAAGTATCTTGAGATTTGGAGATTATCTTGGATTACATGTGTAGGGCTTCGTGTAATCACAAGGGCAAGGGAAAGGGGCCTGGAGAATCAGAGAATATGTGACAGTGGAAGCAGAAGTCAGAATGATGCAATTCCTGGCTCTGAAAATGAAAGGGAGCTGCAAGTTAAGGAATGAGGAAGCCCTCTAGAAACTGGAAAAGGCAAGGAACAAATTCTTCTCTAGAACCTGCTGAAACCTTGATTTCATCCCAGCAAGGCTCTGACCTCCACAATTGTAAGATAACAAATTTGTACGCCTTAAGTTATTACATGTTTGGTAATCTATTACAGCAGTAATGGAAACTAATATAATTGTCTTCCACAATAAGAATATTAAATGTGTTTCTTAGGTGAAATGTGTTTCATTTAGTAGCAATACAATGATGTATGTTAGTGAGTTCTGGGACATATAATATCTATAAAGACATTACAATAAGCAAAAAAATAAGGAAAGGATAGATTGCAACAGATTTCTGTTTTTATATCCATTCAGTACAGGCTGAGGACACAGCTGTAGTTGACCAAGCGTAGGATACTGCTAATATAAAATTGCACAGGCATCTCTAAAGGTACCTTTGACATGAATTTGCTACTTCTGTTAATGGCATTATAATGAGAAAAGCTGCATGCAAAAAAGAAATCAACAGTCATTAGAAACAGAAGAATACACAGTATTTCAGGGAGAAAGATTAGAGAAGGAGGTTGTTCCGTGAAAAAGGAGAAGACAACAAGGGAATCAAATGAGTTTTTAAATAAAACAGCATAAATAAATATCTTAAGCCCCTGAGTTTAAGAACTTATGAGGCCTTTTCTTGACTAAAACACAAGCAAAATCAAAATAAAATAGCCAACTGGAAAGATATATTGGTAGCTTATCACAGACAAAGAGCTTGTATCCTTAATATATAAAGAACTCCTAGAAATAAACAGGATAAAACCAATTTCAAAAATGAAGAATAAAAGGTCAGTTAACAAAAAGAATATTGGAAATGACCCTTAAATATGTGAAAATCTAAAGAACCTCCTTCATTTTAAGAGAAATACATATTAAACTGCACAGATAAGAACTATTTCACCTATTAAATTGACCAAAACTTGGATAAACTCTCCATTGATGCAGGTAGAGAGAAACAGGTATGCTTATTCTTTACTGGTGGGAATTCAAAATAAAGCAACCCAAACAGAATGACATCTTGCTATAGCTACCAAGTTATCTATTCAGTGAAATGCAAAACCACTGTTTAAAGACCTTACATGATCTCCCCAGTGTCTAGTTTTTGAAATTCACCTCCCAACACTCTCTCTTATACTCACAAAGCTACCTTACTGTTCTTTTAGTTGCAGAACTCATCTAAGGGACTATACACCAGATTTTCTTCCTTTCTGTGCCATGCTGACTCCTATTCAAATTCAGCTCCTCACTTACATGTCTAAAGAACCCACCTGTTAGGCTATTCCCAAAACAATTTCTCCCATAATATGAATCAAAAATTGTAATTATATTTATATCTATTTATGTGACTTCTTCTTTCATCTTGACTTCCCTCTCATCAAAAAGCAGCAAATGGATCTGCACAAGTCCTGGCATTTAATAACAATTACAATATAATTTGAATATTAAGAAATGGAAAGCTTGGTACCCAAATCTTAAATATCTTTTTTGTCGGAACCCATGTTCAGGACTTGAGATCAGGAATGAAAAAGCTACTATCCAATCCTTAATGCAGAGCCTGTGGTAGGAACCTGGAAAATCATAAAGCAGAGAGAGGGACTACCAAGACTTAGTCATAGAACAGTAGGAGCAGGAACACTTATAAGCAAGTAAAGTGGCAGAAAGGAGAGCACAAACGTGTGAGGAGATTAGCCTGTGCAAAAGAGGAAGAAAGACTGTAACTGTGACAGGTAAGATGAGGACACGATGCTCATGTTACCTGCTGATTTAGGAGACAATGGACGATGAAGATGTAGATGCCCTGTAGAACAATGGTGATGGTGAAAGTATAGGCAATGACTTATCTGAATGGTTCCTTTAGTGGCTCAATAAGAAAGAAGCCCAGACACCAGGAGCAGCCCAAGAGGAAGAGCTGAGCAATGGCTTTAAATGATAGCATCCTGTTAAAACCAAGATGAAGGGTAACCAATATCACCACCTTCATTTCTGACTATTGTTTTGTCCTTCCTACAGGGATTCATTTACCTTCTTTTGCAAATATTGAAGGCCTTTTCACTTGGGGAAATGATGTTTATGAATGTAAAATGTGTTGAAGAGACAATAATGAATAAGCACTTAATTTTTATAAAGGAATGGCTATCATTAACTGTAATAACTGAGTGTATATTTATATTAACTGTAATAAATGAATGCATATTTATTTCCTAGATGTGTTCTACTAAAATGAATTTTTATAATAGGGATGATATTTTATCATTACTTTTAAGGTATCAAATATGTACACTTTCAATTCAAGATTGCTCCTCCTTTGATAGTGGTTCTAACATATTAATCAACTCTGCAAATTACTGTTTATGTTGTTGCATATAAAACTGTATGTAAATAGGTTTGGTAACTTCTCCCTTGTTATTCAAGGAAGTGTTAGTAAATGTTTCCTGTAAGGAGCCAGACAACAAATATTTTTAGCTTAGTAAGCCATACTTGGTCATTTTAGTGCAAAAGCAACAATTGTAAATGAATGAATATGGCTGTATCCTAATAAAACTTTATGGACACTGAAACTTGAGATTCAGATAACACTTGCATGTTATTAAATGTTTTCTTTTGATATTTCCCCAACCATTTAAAAGTATAGAAACCATTTTGCTCTTGGGCTGTATAAAAATAAAGGTCCATATTTCATGTTTGGGCTGTGGTTTGCTCACCCTGAATTAAAGGAATTCTAGGGAAAAAGAAGAACTTTTATATAAAGCAGAAATAATTCTCTAATATACAGGTGTCACCCTGAACTGTTTGTCCCCCTATTTATAAAATAGTATAAATATATCTACTTCACAGTTTTATAATAAAGGGTCTGTTCCTCAATGAGTAACACTTCCCTCCCTCCACCTGTTCCCTTCCATTCCCACTTCCTTCCCCATACACACACATGTGGTTTCTTGGATAACTAGGAAATTCATATTGCATCACCTGTGTGGAAAAAAAAAATCCTACAGGAATGCAACTTATGCTAAATGCTTCTAATTACCTGAGCCTTTCCTACCTTGTGTTTTGGATCTTGGACACTTCTTTATTGAGGTAAGAAAAGCGATCTCTCAAAATCCATAGTGTTATCAAATATAAGATAACGTTTATCTGAGGATAGTGTGTGCAGTCAACATAGAGAGCACTAGAGAACCAGGGTAAAAACATGGCTACATAGTTGTAAGATTTTGAGATTAATTATGAGGAAACTACAGATACCACTAGACATCCCAGCATGACTACAAAAGAACCATGTGGAGAGGGTCAAGTGAGACAGGAAAAATGCAATGCAATCTTCCCATCATTTCTTCTTCCTGGGCATTTCTTCTTGTGTGCACATGGGAAGTCATTTCCAAGCATCACTTGCAGATAGTCTAGGAGATGTGACTGAATTCTAGTAAGTGGGTTTTTGTTAGCATGCTGTATTCCTAAGGTCTTCCCAGTGTTCCAGCTTTCTTACCTTTCGTCAGTGACCAAAGAGTTATGTATTGAAATATCAGAGCCACAAATTAGAGCTGCCTTCATTCCTCAGTCACAACTTGGAGGAAAGCCTCATGACCCATGCAGGAATTTGGAAGAGCAAAAAATAAATCTTTGTTCAATAAACCACTTAGATTTCAGGACGTATTTGTTATATTAGCATGTCTTAACTTATACTATCTAATCATCAATTATATCTTAAATAGGAATCAGAAATATAAAGTTTGAAGTAAATTTTAGGACACTCAAATTTCTTTGAAATCACATTAACTTGACCATATTAACAGTTATCTTTTTCTATATCAATTCTTTAATTTATTCAAGAAATATTTATTAAGCACCTATGATATACTAGGTACTGAAGATACACAGATGTCTTCCTCTGCATCCATCAACAATTAAACATCGTCAAGCATTTGCCATCTTAAAGGAAACAAATGAATGTTAAAATAGTGAAAAATTTGATTTTTAACCACAATAAAAAAATAAAAAATTTTAAAAAAATAGTACCTGTTTTTAACTTCCAAAATAAAATAGAAAACAAACATAATACAAATATACCAAGATGACTGTAGATATGGGTCCTATGAAACTTCAGATAAAATCTTTATGTATGTTGCTCCAGCAACTGAAAAAGAAAACAATAATAGTAGCATTTATAAATATAATATAAAATAAATGATGTAAACATATGATAGTTACATAATATTTGCTTTTTGTCAGGCTCTATTCTAAGTGCTGTGAAGTGGACTAATGTTATCCACATTTTACAGATGAGAAAAAATAAGATAGAATTTAACTAAATTAATCCAGCTAGTAAGTGATGGACCTTGAATTTGAGCCAGGCTTTCAGGCCTCAGAGTCCATATTCTTTCAAGTTTGTTCTTGGTGTCACCTCAGAAGTATTGCTTGCCCTTTCTATAGATTTCAGTTTAATTAGGTTAAAAAAAATGGTTTTAATAGCACTTTCCTCTTAGGGTTGTTTTGAAGGTGAAGAGAAACAGTGCATATGAAGGACTTTGCACAAAACTGGCAGAATTAATGTTCAGTATTTTTATCAACTGTTTATGAGTCAACTCAACTTTTCCTTACACCCATTGGATTCACATTTAGACAGGTATATATGCCTTTCTCTGATACCACCAGTTCATACCACACTCACTGCTTAGATATTCCATATCCATGGAGGTTGAACCCTGCAGACAGAGCCACAATGGCAGCTGGGATTCCATAGCCAACAGGATACTTGCAGGTCTTCTTGAATCTGCTTGCACTGGTGTAGTTAGCCACCTTGAGATTCCTGATAGTGAGGAAGAGGTGAATCCCTTCAAAGAGCATCCAGGTGAAGGAGGCCAAGAAAAGATAACGCAATGCCCCTGCAGTGATGGATCACAGTACTTGGAGCAGGGGAAGAACTACTTGAGTGTCTGATGGGTATAAAGAGCACACCAGTCACTATTCACTAGGGCAAGTTTTATGGGAGAAGGTTCCTTAGTTTTTAAAAAGATCCTTATCTTATTTCAGTATGTGACATTAAGTGATTTGAAGGATCCCCTTGTCTATAGTCCTGTGGGTTTTGGACGGTCTCATTTGGACCATCTAAGAAAAATGAAAATGTTTTTAAGTTCAATGGAATCTTCACTATATAAAAATACAACTTAAAATGGAAGAAGAAACTACCCAAGGTGTGCTTAGGACTCTAGAAATGCATTAACCCATTTGTTGCCTAATCCATGTTAGACCTCTCTAAATCATGTTACTCTGGGTCTAGCCAAGGATGGCTCATTCCAAAAAGGCCTGAACTAGCTTGCTGCTCTTTTCTTCCTTCTCTGGATGAAACTAATCCTTGTGGAAATTTTATTGTTAGCTTATCCTACCATGAGCCACAGTCCCTTCAATATTGGTCACTGCCCAGAATTAACAACCTTCTATTCATGTAGCATGTAGAGGGTCTTCAAATACATGTAGGATGAATAAATGAAATGAATGATATTCTTATTCTTATTCCCAAAATGTAGGAGAATGTTTCTTCAGTTTTGAGACATAACCCTTGGTTTCCCTCACTTTGAAAGCTTTGGCTTGAAAGTCATTTCCATAGTAATCAAACTCTCCAACAAACTAAGAATCTTCATGGAATATTCCTACCATGTCCTTGATTCAACTATAACCTGGATTTCATTTGAAGAATCTGATTTCCATAGATTTCAAGTAAACAATGGCCACTTTCCAGGTCCAGGTTACAGTAGGTTTCCTCCTCACTCTTCGGTTTGTTTTTCATTCATTCTCCTTCAAAAACAAAGCCCTCCTTCCATGCCCTGGGACTTTATTTGCTTCCTCCCCTTCTTTCACTTGTTTCCTAGTTTCTCCTCCTCATTCCATAGAGCCTGTGGTAAGCGGAGCTCAGTTTTTCTGACATGAAACTCCCCAGCTCATTATCTTAACCCAGGGTCTATGAAGAACTATCTGCTCCCTGCATACCCCTTTTATCTAATCAGTGAAGTAAAAAAATTAATTTACTATTAACAGGGAAGGAGCACAAGGGAAACTTCTGTGTCTTGATCAAGGTGTCGGTTATATGGCTTTGTGTTCATATATA
>JAQZBX010101700.1:0-11218 GCA_029593785.1 Cabassous unicinctus
TCAACCTTTTCCCCTATCATATGAAAAGTTGTATTAATTCATGTCATAGTATTTAAGGATATCAAGTTTAAGAGTGGATATTACCCAAGGACTTGCACCCTATTTTGTAGGGAATTAATGTGTTTCTGGTTGTACGCAGAGGAGTTGAACATTGTTACATGGAAATATGTAGGTATGCTTGTCTGTTATTATTTTACTTAGAGGCTAAGTATGGTTTAAGGTAATGTGTATGGTTGCCAAGTTGACAAGGGGTGGACTGTGATGGTTAGGCTAATGTGTCAACTCAGCCAGGTAAGTGTGTCCAGGTGTTTGGTCCAGCAAGCACTGCGCTAATTGTAATTCAAGAGTATTTATGGACTTCGAGCACCAGTGAGTTTACTGTGTGGATGGCTGATTACATCTGCATCAATCAGGGAGATTGCATCATCAATGGGTGATGCTTTTATCCAATCAGTTGAATGCCTTAAGAGGGGAAGTGATTTCAACATTCAGAGAGAATTTCCCAGCTCATTTGTTGGACAGGCAACTTCTCCCAGAAACTCATCAAGGACCTTTCATTGGACTTTCATCGGAGTCCCTGATTTGCAGCCTGCCTGCCGAACATGGACTTGTGCATCCCTATGGTCACTTGAGAGACTCTTATAAAATCTCATATTTTTGAGAGATATCTCCTGTTGATTCTGTTTCCTGAGAGAACCCTGACTAATACACATATACCTGATAGGGTCTTAATATCCAGGATATATAAAGAAATCCTACAGCTCAAAAACAAAAAGATAAACAATGCACTTTATTAAAGGACAAGTGATTTGAATAGACACTTCTCCAAAGAAGAAATACAAACGTCTAAAAAGCACATGAAAAGATGATCAACATCACCATCTATTAGGGAAATGCAAATCAAAAGTACAATGAGATATCATCTTACAGCCATTAGACCAGAAGCTATTAAAAACAGAGGACAAAGTGTTGAAGTTGTGGAGAATTGAGAACACTTATCCAATCCTGGTGGGAATGCAGAATGGTGTAACCATTGTGGAGGACAGTCTAGCGTTTCCTAAGGAAGTTGTCTTTAGAACTCTCATATGATCGAGCAATCCCACTATTGGGTATATACCTAGAAGCATTGAAAGCAGGAACATGAAGAAATACATGCACACCAATGTCCATAGCAGCATTTTTCACTATTATCAAAAGTTAGAATAAATCCAAATGCCCATCAACAGATGAATGAATAAGCAAATTCTGGTATATACATAAAATCGAATATTACTCAGCTGTAAGAATGAATGGAATATTAACACATGAGATAACATAGATGAATCTTGAAGACCTTATGTTCAGTGAATCATGCCAGTCAATGAAGGACAAATATTACATGACCTCACTGATATGAACTAAGCAAATTGAGGAATCTGGAAGATAGGTTTACAAGAGACATAAAGGAAGTAAAGGATTGTGAGCCAATGCCATATGCAGAAAATCTATGATATGGTGGAAGGGTGTACTTGTGCAGTGGATGGGCATGACAGTGTTGCAGTGATGTTACTGGGTTGGGAGGTACTGGCCTGTGAGGGGGTAGTGTGATGGGGTCGCATTGTCCATGAAACTGGGAGTAACTTTGGAGGAGGGAGCAGATGAACTTGGGTTTCCAGTTTTGCAGTTGAAACTACAGTGAAGGGATTTTTTTTTTGCAAATACAGCAGGGGAAGATTACAGGTTTAGGGTGTTAAATGTCAGGTCATGTGGGAAAGGGCACACCTGGGGAAGGCTTCCAGGGAGTATGTGAGTGTTCATCCTGTCATAATGTGTTGTATCTGTAGCTGAAGACTCATACAATGAACGGGAAGGATTTGGATTCCATCATGGTGACTTCTGCTATGTTCTCAAATAGAGGGGCATTACTAGAATAACAATAAGTCTATAGTACAATAATAGCAAGTCTTTTCTAGTCCATTATTCATTCCCCAATCCTGAGGATTCTGGGATGGTGATGCACACTCTATAATTGAGAATTAGAGGAAGATAGGCCAGTGTCAATCCCTCAATATTGTTGCAAGTAACTATGAATCTTGCTCTTCAGAGAGTGAAGGTTGCTGGTAGCCATGGATTCTGAGGGGGTGGGAGGGAGGAACAGAGTAGACGGAACATGGGGCATTTTGGGGTGTTGTCATTGTTCTACATGATCTTACAATGATGGATACAGACCAAGTTAAATTTCTTCAAAATTTATAAAATGTATGGCCCAAAATGTAATCCATAATGTAAATTATTGACCATGATTAGTAACAATGCTTCAATATTTCTTCATCAATTGTGACAAATGAACTACCACCATGTTAAATGTTATTAATAGAGGAAAAGAGAAAAGGGGGAGGAAGTTGGGTATATGGGAATCCCCTATATTCTGTACATAAATTTTCTGTAACCAAAAGATTCTTTGAAGATAAAATGAAAAAAAATAAGACCATGGGGGAATAAATGGAAGAAAATGTCACTGTACATACAAGACAACAGGTCTTACAGTGATGAAAGATATAATAGCAAAATTTATTTTTTTAATTTAATTTTATTATTTTTATTATTTCAAATTCTGTTTAATTTTTTGAATTATATTTGTCAGTTTTAAAACTATCATTATTATTTCATTTTCTCATTAAATTTTATTCAGTTATTTTGTAGACTTCATTTTAAAAAAGTTTTGGATCACAGATGGATTACAACTGTGGCAGGGAAGGGTCATTGGTGTGGGATGTCAGTGATGTCAGTGATGCATAGGAGGGGTTTCACCTGGGGCATACCTATATGGAATATAAGAGTTTAAGTGTTCATGGGGCATTGTCACGGTGGGTAGAGTTCCACACAATAACCAAAAGAATATCCAATTCCCATCCTAGGGACTTCTGCCACATTCTCTAATGGGTCAGCAAGAATCTTCTGAGTACAGGGGTAGTGACTAATGGAGGATGGGCTATTTACTGGCCCTTGATATTAACAACTGTACTTATGAACCTTTTCTTTTGAAATTGAAACTTAGCCTAGTGTTATAGATTGCCTAAGATTTACCTCCTGAGAGCCTCCTTTTTGCTCAAATGTGGCCTCTCTCTAAGCCAAACTCAGCATATAAATGTATTGCCCCAGCATGGGACATGACACCAAGGGATGAGCCTCCCTGGCACCAAGCACCAAGTAGCAGTGTAACTGGAAAAAGACCTTGACCAAAATGTGGAAAGGGTAAAGGCAAATGAGTTTTTATGGCTAAGAGTCTTCAAATGACTCAGGAGGTCATTCTAGAGGTTACATTTATGCACATCTCAGCAGGATATCATTGACTGCCACAGTAAATATTGCCTCAAATAGCATGGCTACTGATAGCTCTGGAAACATCCAGACACTATAGGCAAGGATGACAGCTCAGGAATTTGGTGCACTGCCAGTGGGCCCTGCTTTGGAATCTATGCTTCCCTGTGTGACAGTGTTAGACTCAGTTAAGGTTTCCAAACACATGGCTCTTCTACCCCTTATATTTGAATCTATATTTAATTCTAGAACTGATAGGTGTATGTCCAAGAGACTTAAATCTTTGGGATTTCCATGTGCCAGTCAGGCCCTGAATCTCAACATAGTTACAACAACTACACTACAGGTAATTGGACTCACCCAGGACAACTAACAAGGAAATGATGAAGGAGAGTGACCATCCAAAGGAATGAGAGAGTCTGCAATTGCAAGGAAGATAATCCCATCCTTCTGCCCCATGAGATCCAAGACCCCATTCAATTAGAGTTAGACTGACCATCCTCATCCCAGAATCCTCAGGATTGGGAAATGAGTGATGGACCAGAGAAGATTTACTGTTATTCTAGTACAGACTTATTGTTATTCTAGTAATTGAAGAACTTTTATAATTGATGTGCAGTCAGTGGCCCCCAGAGGTTCTGAGTGGAAGGAAAAGGGGAAAATGTGTAATATGGGGATGTTTTCAGAACATTGGAATTGTCCTGAATGATATAGCAATGACAGGTACAGGCCATTATATATATTTTAATAACTTACAAAATTCTGCAAGAGAGAGTTTAAACTATAATGTAAACTATAATCCACACTTAGTAGCAATGCTCCAATAGGTTTTCATCAATTTCAACAAATGTACCACACTAATGAAGGATGTTGTTAATGTGGGAAAGTTTGGGAGGGGTAGTGAGTGGGGCATATGGAAATTCCCAACATTTTTTATGTAACACTTATTTAATCTAGTCTCTTTAAAAAATAAAAAATTAAATTAAAAAATAATTCTACACAGCAAAGTATATTAAAACTTTATCTCATGAAATAGATAAGTTAAACAAAACACACTACAGATACCTATTCTTAAACATATTGATAATAATTTCTTCATCATTCATTCACTTAAAATTGCAAACTCTCTTCTACTAAAAAACAAAATCAAACACATCTATTATTTTAATCCATCACTTTAGTTGATTTCCAATTTTTAAGGTAAATTTGTCATTTGGTATTAACTTCTTTAATTATAATTATATATAATAAAGTAAAATTATCTAATCACTAAAAAAATGTAGTATTCTTCATTGAATGGTTTCCCTACAACATTAAATATTTTGGAAAAGAATATTCAATGCAAAAACCTGAACAAAAACAAAACAAGTTCCATATATTGTCTTAGAAGCATTTCAAATCAGAAAGAATTTATACATTTGTTCTACTCAAAATGAACTTTCAAAAATTAAGTTACATTAATTATATTTGAATAAATATGGTGTGCATGCAGGAATAAAATGTGCCAGTGTAATGGAATAAAAGACACAGTTACAGATATTCTCTTATGGGAATATTTCATATGTAAAAGATGTAGTATGTGATAGCATAATGAAAATAAAACTAACTATATTCCAAGATGACATGATCCTTCATTTAGAAATTACAAAATAATCCACCAGAAAACTACTAGAACCATTCACTGACTTTAGCAAAGTTGCAGACCTAAAGATAAACATACGAAAATCAGGTGTGTTTCTATACACCAGCAAATAACATATTGAAATAGAAATTTTTAAAGATCAATTCCACTCGCAATAGTTCTTAAAATGTAAAATACTTAGGAATAAGTTTAACAATGGAACTGAGGTCATTGCCACTGGAAATTACACAATGCTGCTAAAAGGCATGACCCCCACATTCATGGATAAGAAGACATAATATTATTAAGACGTCAATAGTACCCTATGCAATCTATACATGCAATGCTGTTACAACCTCTGCACAGCAGCCTTTATTGCATATATCGAAAAACAGGACCTCAAATTCGTGTACAATCAAGAAATAGTTAAATCCAATGTTAAATCAATATTGCAAAAAAGAAAAAAAAAAACACAATGTAGGAATTATACTCCCAATTTAAAAACATATAACAAAGCCACAGTATCAATACATGTAGTCTGGCATAAATATAGACATATAGACTATGAAATTGAACTGAGGGTTCAGAAACTAAACACAGGTACATCATTGTCAGTTACATTAACTTGGAAAAAAATGGTTTCTGACACAAGTAGTCCTAAGAAAGGTACAGATTCACTTTCAAAGTAATGGATTTGTATTGCTATCTCACACCGTATACAAATATTAATTCTAAATAGATCAATACCCTAAATATAAGAACCAAAATCATAAAATTCCTGAAAATATGGGGAGGAAATTTCATAACATTATATTTGGAACTTGTTTCCTAGATAAAATAACAAAAGCACAAGAAACAAAAGAAAAAAAATAGATGAAATGGATTTCATAAAAATTAGAAAAGAACTCTTATACATCAAAGAACAATGTCAATAAAGTGAGAAAACAACCCAGAAGGTGGGAGGAAAAATTTTTAATTATATGGCAATCTGACTTCTTGATATATACCCAAATACACTTAAAGCAGGGAGGCAGATAGTATACTCCTAGGCTTATATCTTCCTTATTCACAAGAGCAAAAAGGTGGAAACAACACATTTGCCCATCATAAGATAAATGGAAAAACAAATTGTGGCATTTACAGTAAATGGAATATTATAAGCCCTAAAATATAATGAAGTTTGACCAATTTTATAACATGGATGAATCTTGAAGCCACCATTTTGAGTGAAATAGGTCAGATACAAAAGGACACATATTGTATGGTCTCACTCACATTAAGTAGAATCCAATTTCATAGAGACAAGTAGTACATTCTAGATTACCAGGTACCATTGAGGAAAAAGATGAAGGAGCTATTTCTTCATGGTTGCATAGCTTCTCTTTGAGGTCTAGAAAAAGTTAGGTAGTGAATATTGTTCATGGTAGAACAATATTAAGAATATAATTATTACAACTTAATTGTACAGTTAAAAGTAATTAAAATAGGAAATGTTGGGTCATGTATATGTTTCAAAATAAAAAATAATATATACATTTCAGTAAATAATGCTTAGAGATTTGGATAATGACATTGGATAATGTGAAATTTTGCTCACATCTCTCACCATATAGGAAAAATATAGATGAAAGCAAAAACTATAATGGCTTTGGAAACTTACAATGTAGAACATACTAATTATGTCTGAGTGGTTATGTAATTCTTACACACACAAACAAAAAACAAACAAATCATAACGAAAAATATTAATAAATTTGATTTTATTAGAATTGAGATTTATCTTACTCAAGGATGGAAGACCTCAATTTTCATGTAACAAATAGTGGTGAATATATATGCCATACATGTTTTAAGCATGAATTTAATAAAATAGGTAATCTAGATTAAAAGTAAAGTACATTAAAACTTAAAATCATAAAGAGATCCAAGATGACAGAGTAGAGAGTGGAGGCAGGATGTACTTGTCCTATAAGAGTGACAAGAGGCCAGGCAGACTTGCTGGGCATGAATGACAGGGACCCTCACTGGCTGTGAAGGGAGGTGGTGGAGCCATGGGAAAAACAGCATGAGGGTGGCCAGCAACATAGTGCCTCTCCAGGGGAAGGGGAGAAAGCAGGGCCATGGGGCAAGTGGGTTTCTAGTTATGTGCAGGGGGAACATTCAGGGATGTGAGACAAGGAGCCTGGGGGATGCAGCATGAGTAACCTGTGTAGGACACCTCACTTGCATAGGCAAGTACAGGCAGGTATAGAGGGAAATGAGTCAGCGGGACTTGGACTCCATAGGCCAAGGGACCATGATACAACATCCAGAAGGAGCAGGGCAGTGAGACCAAAAGAGTCACCATACAGCAACTGGTCCTTTGGAACTTTTCTCAATCTTTTTCATGGGTCCATATCCTGGTTTGAACCAACTAAAAACTGGCAATTCAGATAAGAAACTGACCAACAGAGTAAACTCATCAAGATAAAAAGATGCCGGGACATCATCCAAAACTTACAGAACACACTAAGAAACTGGATGATATGGCCCAGTCAAAGAACAAGTTATAAACAAACAAACAAACAAACAACAAAAAAAAAAAAAAGAAGAGAAAGAGATGGAGAATTTGGAACATATAATCAAATATATCGACAGAAATCTCCTAAATCAATTTGATGGGATAAAGGAAGAGATGAAGACATAAAGAAGACATGGTTGAGCATACAGAAGAAATTATAAACATACATAGAAAAATAACAGATCTTATGTAAAGGAAGTCAAAATAGAAGAAATTAAAAAATACAATATAATGACACAACAGCAGATTTGAAGAGGCAGGGAAACGAATTAGTGAATTATAAGATAGAATATTGAAAATCACAGATAGAAGAACAGAAAAAGAAAAAAAGGGAAAAATTTAGCAGGGTCTGAGTGAATCAAATGAAAATACAAAACACCCTAACATGTGCATCATGAGTGTCACTGAGGGAGAAGAGAGTGGAAGAGAGTTAGGAGTGATGGAGGAAGTAATGGCCCAATATTTTCCAACTCTTATATGGGACATTGGTTTACATGACCATGAAGTGCAGAATATCCCAAACAGAACAAATCCTAATAGAACTTCCTTGAGTCACATACTAATGACTTGTCAAATGCCAAAGATAAAGAAAGAATCCTGAAAGCAGCCAGAGAAAAGCAATCCATCATCTACAAGGGATGCTTGATAAAATTAAGTGTTGATTTCTCATCAGAAACCATGGAGGTGAGAGGAAGTGGTATGACATTTTTAAAGCACTAAAAGAGAAAAATGCCTAGCCAAGAATTCTGTATCCAGAAAAATTGATTAAAATATTCACAGATAAAAAGAAGTTGAGATAATTCATCAACAAGATTCCTGCCCTACAAGAAATACTAAATGAAGTTCCACAGGTGAAAGGAAAAGACAAGAGAGAGAGTTGTGGAGGAAAGTGTAGAAAAGGATATTATTGTTAAGGGTCACTAAAAGGGTAAAAAGAGAGAGAAAACTAAGATACGACGTATAAAATCCTAAAGATAAAATGGGTGAAGTAAGTACTGCCTTAACAATAATGGCAATGGATGATAATGGATTAAACTGCCTAATTGAGAAATGGATTGGTAGAATGGATAAAAAATATGATCTATCTATATGCTGTCTATAAGAAACTCAACTTAGAAATAAGTACACAAATAGGCTGCAAGTGAAAGGTTGGAAAATGGTTTTATGCACAAACGTTAACCAAAAAAGAGCAGGGGTAGCTATAATAATATTTAAAATATCATTATAATATTTATAATATTATTATAATTTTTAATTTAAAGTATATTTTATAATAAAATATACTTTAAATTAAAAGAAACTTTTATAAGGGATAAATAAAGTCACTGAATATTAATAAATGTGGCAATCTACCAAAAGTGAAGAACAATCATAAATATTTATATACCTAACAAGGATGCATAAATTTTATAAGGGACAAAGAAGGTCACTGTATGTTAATTAAAGTGACAATTTACCAAGAAGACAGAACAATCATAAATATTTTTTGCACTAACCAAGGTGCCCAAAATACATGAGGCAAACACGGGTAAAACTGAGGGGTGTAATAGAAGCCTTTACAATAATAGTGGAGCAAATCAATACATCACTCTCAGAAATGCATACCTCATCTAGTCAGAGGATAAATAAATAAACAGATCTTGAATAATATGATAAATGAACTAGATCTAACAGACATATACAGAACATTGCATCCCATAACAGCAGGATGTACATTCTTCTTGGATGCTCATGGATCATTCTCCAGGATAGACATGTTAGTTCATAGAGCAAGTCTTAATGAATTTAGAAAGATTGAAAATATCAAAATCACTTTCTCTCATCACAGGGAATGAAGCCAGAAATCAATAATGAGCAAAGAACTGGAAAGTTCACAAATATATGGAAGTTAAACAATATACTCTTAAATCATTAGTTGGCTAAAGAAAAAATTGCAAGGTAAATCAATAAATAACTTGAGACAACTAAAAGTGAGAACACGGAATTGGTCCAAAATGGCAGGCTGCACACTTCCTACAGAAACTGGGAAGGTAAGCAGGTTTGCAGGGCAAAAGGGAAGCTGAAATGTCATGGTGGTGATAGAAGAGGGTGGCTGGAGAGGGGAGGGACAAGGTGGGCACTAGGGAAAATGGGAGCCATCCTGCTGGCCTTGGGGAAGAGCAGGAGCAGACCAACTGGCAAAGGGGGAGAGGAAAGCCACCATGCCTCCCTGGGGAGAGAGCTCTTGATAGAGGGCAGCTTCATTCAGCCAGCCCTGGGGGAGTGGGGAGTCTCCCAGCTCTTGGGTGATGAGAACAGTCCAGTTCACCTGCATGAGAGGCCATGGTGAGAGGAGAACCACCCAGTCAGCTCCTGGAAAAGGAGAAATGTCAGCTGGCCTTGGGAGAGGGGGGAGTCACATAGCCAACAATGGGGAAAGGAATGCTGCTGAGGAGTGATCCCACACATGGGACTGTGCCCAGTTTGCTCAGGCTAGTGGGAGTGGAGGTGTAATGTGGAGAACTGAAGAAACACAACTGGAAGTTTTCTTTTGCTTCCTATTATCTTTTTCCTTTTTATTTTCTCTTCATCTTGGTACTGGTGGAGAGCACTGCTATTGGAAGACTGATTGGCAAGTACAAGCAGACAGAGAATAGACTAGTGGGTTTCTGGTGTCCTGTGAGAGAAGCCTTCTGATTTTTTTGTTTTGTTTTGTTTTGTTTTTTTCTCTCACTCTCTCTCTTCACTCAGATATTTGCAGAGAGGGTGGTTGTGAGGCGATCTATTGGCCAAAACATGCAACTTGAGAGGAGGAACCTACCTTGTCCTGGTGATCTGAGGAAGTTTCAGTTTGTTTTGTTTTTCCATCTCATCTTCCTTATTTTCTTTCCTTTTTCTGTTTTTCTTCATTTCGATATTCTCGTCCCATTTATAGTGTCTTTTCTCCTTTTTCTTTTTATGATTTTCCTCCAATTTTGATTTTAATTTTTTATTATTATGTTTTTAGCTTCTTTATTTTTTTTCTTCCCTTGCTGTTTTTATTTTCTTTCACCTTTCTTTCTTCCACTCTTTCCCCTTCTATTACTTCCATTCTGCTTTTCACTGTTTTGTTTTTCTTTCTTCTACTCATGTTTATCTGGTCTTTTATTTCATTTTTTTCCTATTTCTTTTTTGCCTCTTAAATTTTTTTATTCCATTTTACTACCATTCCCTCATTATTTTTTTCTTACTCTTATTTTGTTCTTTTTCCTTCCTTACTTTTTTCCTCTTCTTTCTTTCCATTTAGGAGACTCTAATATTTTTAAATGGAACATGGGAAACTACAAAGATACAGAAGTGGAATCAGGTTAAATAGTACCCTTAACACAAAACCAAACAAAAATAAAACCCTAGACTAGAAAAAGAAACTAACCAACTGAATAAGCCCTTCAAGAAAAATAGATGCATGGACTTCAGAAAAATATTACAAGACACACTACAAAATAGGAAGTCATAGCCTAGTCAAATGAAAACAACAACAACAACAAAAAAAAAACAACCCAAAAGTGGTGTAGACATACAACATGGAAGAGTTAATCATGAATGTTCAAACAAATATCCTTAAACAGATAAATGAAATGAAGGAAGAGATACAAAGATATCAAGAAGACACTGTGGAAACATACAGAAGAAACTGTAATCATAGGAAAAAAATAACAGATCACACAGTGATGAAAGGCACAATGCAAGAAAATAAAAAATATTCTAGAAGCACATAA
>JAQZBX010101701.1:0-11233 GCA_029593785.1 Cabassous unicinctus
TACACTGCAAGAAATTTTGAAGTTCTGCAGGCTAAAGGGAAATGATTCCAGAGGACGGTGGATCCTCAGAAAGGAATGATGAACATCGGAAATAGTAAATAAAGACTTTTTTCTTTTTTTTACTTTTTTTACTTTTGATTTTTTATAATACATATAGCTGTTTAAAAGGAAAAATTATAACATTGTATTTATGGCCTACATAGATGTAATACATGTACCTCTATAGAATAAATGAAAGGGAGAGCGATATGGACTCACACAAGGCTTCTAATTTGTGAGAGAGTATAATATTAACAGATGACTGTGGAAATTTAATAATTTATGTTATCATCCCTAGAGCAGGACATCACAACTTTGGCACTATTGACATTTTTGGGCCAGATAATTCTTTGTTGTTCTGTGCATTGTAGGATGTTTAGCAGCCTCTACCTGTCAGTAGCAAACCACCCCCTTTAAGCTGTAACAACCAAACATATCCGCATATGTTGTTAAATGTCCCTCAGAGAGCAAAAAACCACTGCCCTACAGCAACACAGACACAAAGAATTTTAAAAATATGTATATTCAAATGACCAAAATTGGCAAGAAAGGAAAAACAAACCGACAAATAGAAAACAAAAAATAAAATGGTAGACCCAAACCCAACGACATAAATAATTACACTGAATGCTATTAGAATTAACATTCCAATTAAAAGGAGGGGATTGCCAAAATGAAATAAAAGAGAGATGTAACTATTTGCTGTCTACATAGTGGTATACTTTAAATACAAGAGATATCTGCAAGATATGCACTTATTCCAAATATAAAGACATGGGTTTAAAGTAAATAGATGGAAAAATGTCTCATGCAAATACGAAAAAAAAAAGGGTAGAGGGTCTAGATTAATATCAGATAAAATAACTTCAAGAATGAACATTACCAGACAGAGAAAGAAACATTTTCAAATGATATAAGAATCAATTCATTATGCCTGCATAATAATCATAAATATGTATACATCTAATAACAGTATTTAAAAATACATTATTCCTTTTTCCTCTGAAAATTAAAAAACTATCAATGTTAAGGGGTGAAATATACAATTCCACCAAGTTGGAGATTTAACACCACTCTTTCAGCAATTAAAAGAACAACTCTACAAAAAAATTACCAAAGGATGTAGAAGATCTGAACATTGCAGCAGCTACCTTGTCTTAAATGATGTTTATAGAACACTAGCCCAACAACTGTGGATTACACTTTCTTTTCAAATGCATACATGATGTGCTTTCTAGAATAGATAATACGTGGACCTAAGACAAATCTTGATATAATTTTAAAAGATTAAAATCATACAGAGTATGTTTTCTGACCATAATGGAAATAAATTAAGAAACAACAAGAATAAGAAAACAAGCAAAGAATTCAATTATTTGGAAACTAAACACACACATAAACAATCTGTGGGTCAAAAAAGAAAAGGGAAATTAGAAAATATTTTGAAATTAATGAAATGAAAATACAACATGTCAATATTTAAAGCAGTGCTTCACAATAAATTTATTGCTCCAAAATGATTTTAAAAAGTAAGACCTAAAAATCAAATATCTACATTTTTCCCACCTTAAGAAATTAAACCACAAAGAACAAATTTAAACCTCTAATAAGTAGAAAAAAGGTAATAATAAAAAAATAGAAAATGGAAAAAGAGTAAATCTATTAAAGACTTTACCAAAAAAATGATTAACTTATACCTAAACTGAGTAATAAAATGAGAGAGAAGAAACAATTTACCAATATCAGAAATGAAAGAGGACACATCGTTATAGATCCTCTAGATGTAGAAAGATAATGAGTGAATATTAAGGACAACTGCCAATAAATTTGACAACCAGAATGAAATGGACAAATTCATTGCAAGACAAAATTTATCAGAATTGACCTAAGAATAAACAGAAAACTTGAATAGACCTATATCAATTAACTAAATTCAATTCAATATTTTATTTTTTAAAAAAAACTATTCCCAACAAAGGAAACTAGAGTCCCTGATGGCTTCACTGGCAAATTCTACTAAAGACAGGAAAAATTAATAATACTATTCCTTGGGAGTGTGTATAGCTCAGCTGGTGGGAAGCCTGCTTCCCATGTATGAGGTGCCTGGTTCAATCCCTGGTGCCTCCTAAAATAATAATAATAATAATAATCCTACATAAACTCAGAAAGTAGAAGAGGGCATGGCTTCCTCTTTCAGCAGAAGAGTAAAAGCCTGAAACAAATAACAAAATGGAGGCAATCTAGAGAGGTCCCCAAAATAAATATTTTCTAGACCAGTACCATGTGATACGATTTTCTGCAGTGATGGAAATTTATCTGTGTTGTGCAGTATGGCAGCCACTGGTCACGTGGTGGCTGTTGAGTACTTGAAATGTGACTGGTGGATCTGAGGAACTGAAGTTTTAATTTAACTTCAATTAATTTAAAATTTAAAAGCCACCTGTGGTTTGTGGCTACCATTTTAGAACAGATCTAGAATAAATAACAAACCTGAAGCCTCAAGGAAATGATTGAATGAATTTCAATAGCCATAGAGTTTCTAGATATCACTAAAATTGTTAAAATGAAAAACAAATAATGTGCTAAATTTCATATGGGTAAGGAAATGATTTATCCACAATCCCCTAATACCCTAAAATTCTCATTACTGGGATATTAACTAGGCAAATTAGTTTTGACTAAATTTAACATTATGAAATTAAGACAGCTTTTGGATAAGTATTTAACAAGTCGTTTCAATGGTACAGCTTAATATAAATAGCTCAGAAAGAACATTTCACAATAAATGTTGAAAGATGTGAAGATCATTACCTCTTAGTTACGTAAAGCCATACACAAAGCCTTCACTCTTTGAATCTTATCTGACTTGATTATAAATGATTTCGTTCTACTATTTCTCACTGTATAGCAGTGATTAAAATTTCCTAAAAGGCTAAAGAAGGTCAGAAAGGATAAAAAGACCAAATTAATGCTGAAACCTGGAGGGAAAAAGCAAGATCTTTGTTTCCTTCCCATCCCATTCTTCCTTGATCCTCTTTTGGGGACATGGCCTATTGTAACAGCAAAAAGTATGGCCTTGAGCAAATTATTTAATTTGTATAGATCCACGGTTTCTTTACCTATAAAATAAATTGATACCATCTACATCTCAGAAGTCATTATCATATCAGAAATGTATTTGTAAAATCTATTGCAGTGCTTGACACACTTTAAGTTCTAGGAAAATAAACCCTTTTCCTTCTATAATTTTTCCTCTTCTTCTGTCTTCCGAGTAGAAAGAGGACAACCTTTGGAAACATGATGAAAACAAAAACCGGATAGCCCAACTAATGGCAGAGAAGTTTCCAGGTGACTCAAAGTCAAGTGATATCACAAAAAATTATAAATGAACAGACAAAATTGATTAAGTGTCTATTTTGTGGTTGACCCCATGTTAATAAACAGCAATAATCTTGATAATAATAATAAGTGGATTAAACAGTTATTTTTACTTATCATTGTTTGAAGCAAATTACATGCATTTTCTCATTTATTTTTCACCAGAACCCAGTGAGTTAGTCGATATTATTATCTCTGTTTTAGAGATGAGGACATATGAGATTTCGAGGGTTTAAGTAATGAGCCCACAGGTCACATTCTTATTAATACTGGAAGAATGACTTGAACCCAGTCCATCTGCCTTTAGAACCTATTTCTTAACCACACTACCAGTTTAGAAAATAAATATCAGTCATAATCACAGTCATCAAAAATCTCCCCATCTAATCCAGATGACAAGTTGAAACGATTAGTTCCAAGAGATTGCAGAGAAGTGAGAGGTCAATGAGGTCTGGAGTAATCTGGAAAAGCTTTATTTAAAACAGTAAGTAAGTAGGTCTTGAGCTGCCTTTTTGTAGTATGGGTCTGATTGCAACAAGGAAGAGCAGGTAGGAAGAACGTCTTTGATGGGGGGGTGAACACAGCAGCTTCTTTCCGTCCCCCGCCCCCCAGCCCCACTGAAATAAGCATGTTAGAATAGGTTAGAGATAGAGAAGGAAGCAGGGTGGTGGAGGGCCTGGACAGCCAATTCAGTATTGTTTTGTCCTAAAGTAGTAGGTCCTAGGATAGTGACCTTTAAATTTTGCATCTTGACTCTTTAGAAAGTTGTGAAATTAGTATAGTGAGTGACAATCAACGTATTTGTTTTCATGAAAGAGGTAGAATAGAGTAGAATTGAAAATAAAGTGTATTGCAGTTAATAACGGTTTCTCTTTATGAAACGTTTTAGTTACGTATATGTATGGGCACACAGATGGTATATTAGGTCGCAATGTAAAATCTATTTCTCAACAAAAATATGTTTTTTTTTTAAAGAGAAATACTGTCCTATAATATCAGAGGAGCTCTGAAGAATGACATGGTGAATGAGTGTTTTAAGATGTATCTAATATTGAAATGCAAATTGGGTTTAGAGGCAGAGACCAGTTAGTTTAGAAGACTCTTGTAGTAATCTAACCCAATGAATAATGAAGGAAATGGTGGGGATGGGGATAGAGGCAGAAATTAAGACAAGGAAAAAGGTTACAAAATACATATATGAATTGGAAGCAGATGTGGCTCACAATTGAGCTCCCGCCTACCACACAGGAGGTCCCTGGTTCGGTTCCTGGTGCCTCCTAAAGAAGACAGCAAGATGGCGTGACAGGCAGGTGCGGCAAGCTCACAAAGCAGCAACAAAAGACCCAAGAAGAAAAATATAATGAGGGTCATGACAGCGGGGAGCGGAGTTTCTCAGTGCCTCCTAGAGAGGACAAGCAAGACAGTGAGTCAACGCATCGGGCAGGCGCGGCAAGCTAAACCAGCAAGATGATGCAACAAGAGACACAAGAAGAAAAAACATAATGAGAGACACAACAAAGCACGGAATGAAGGTGGCTTAAGTGATTAGGCACATCCCTTCCATATCAGAGGTCCCGGGTACAGTTCCTGGTGCCTCCTAAAGAAACAAGGAAGACGAACAGACACAGCAAGTGCAAACAATGAGGGGGTGGGGAGAAATAAATAAAATAAATCTTTAAAAAATATATGTGAATGAAGAAGAAAATGTTGATTCTTATTCACAGGGTTTCTAGTAGAGAAACTGGAAGAGCAGTGGGTGTGCTGAGGTCCATAGTATTGTGGTTTAATGGAAAGAATAGGGCTTTGCTCATAGAATCCAGTTTGAGTCTTGGCTTTATGACTTAATTAACCATGTGACCTCTGGCAAGTCATAAAGCCTGTCTGCCTCATCTTTAAAATGATGCCATTTAAATAGCAGATTAATTGTTCCAATTAAATGAGGCAATATCCATATTCATTCTGATGCTCTTAGAATGCAGTGACACCAGGGATATAATAGGTGCTACATAAATAGTAGGTAATATATTTATGCATTATGTGTATATTCATATTCATATTAGACCTGTACAATAAGCTACAATTACCCTTGAAGAAATAGTGGAACATCTAAGAAGTGCTCATCAGGCTATTGAAAAGATGAGACCTCAATGAAGCTGAGAGGTCAGGGTTAGAAGTTTGCTCATCAACAAAGACAAAGAAACTGGCAGAAAAGCTGAAAGAACAAGTAAAATATTAAGTATATAAATTGAATCATTATGATTCAGTACAACACTGGTAATCCGTATATGTTATATCATAAAATAAAAAATAATATATACCGTAAATGCATTTATAATATATATCTTACTATAATGCATATGGTAGAATAAACATGACAATAATGTACAATATAATATAGAATTTATATTTATAGTGTATATAATTTATGACATGTGGATTACCAGTTTTCAAAGCAATACACACTAAAATTGCCTGACAAAATTTAACCTTTTTTCAGAAAGCACTGTAGTATCTTGCAACCAGCGATAATCTTAAATAGCAATTTTATCATTTTGGCAAAGCTTTAAATTGCTAGTAAAGAGAAGCTTCTTGTTGATGGACTACCGAATATGCAGGCTTTTACCGTAATTTGTTCTATGGACTAAAGTCAGTATTGTCAAAACACTGCAGGTAACATTATAGATTTTAAGGCCTCAGTATCGTTATACCTCCCATGGTATTAAATATAATTCGAAAACAGAGAAGTGCTTTTCTCTCATTTTGTCTTTTCTTTCTGATGAGGGATGAATAGATCCACTTGAGAAATGATTATATTGACCGCTGTAGTTTAACTTTTCTTTGGCACTGCAATCCTGGCAAGAAGTGGGAAGCCAGGAAGTCCAAATAGGAAGCTGATGTGTGATTTTGCATCACAGATATTTTCTCTGCAGCATAATTGAACATGGTGTACGGCGTTGAGTTTTTCCCAAAGGAATTACGTCCCTCTTGCATCTTTACAAACAGTTCTTATTAATAATCATTGCTACTTCTAATTAAAACTATGCCAGTGAGTAATGGGAACTTCATTTTTACTAACTTGGCCTCACAAAGACTATTTTTTTCTGCATCTCGGTCATGACACAGTCTGATAGCTTTCAAAGAACAAGCCCAATTGTCAACTGCTGTCAGTTTGTAATGTCATGTTCGATCTGGCGCTGAAAAGTGTGGCCTCAGGTTTCTGGCCTGTCTTTTATGTTGCAGAAGCACAGAATTGTTAAACAATCTAGGGAAATTGAAGGCAGCAAATGTGCAATAAAATTACCTCTGTAGTTCAGTGCTACATAATAAAAGAGACCAATAAACTTTGCTCTACTCTAACATTGGAGAGTGACTTATCACAACAGATGCAAAGGAAACAAGTAGAAATATTTTTAAAATATAAAGTTTAGGAAATAGATTTAGTTCCCTTTTCTCCATGTTTCAGCTAAAGCTCAAGACATTTCTAAAATGTTTTGTTGGAAGAGTGAGAATGAAACAAACTATTTTTTCCGTTCTGTCCCCTTGTTTCGGGGCTTTTTGGAACAGCCATCTAAAAATCCTGAACTTGTAGCATGTTATAATAAGGGCTTCATGTTTAGATATGATAACATGAACCTAAGATCTGCCTGCGATGATCATGCTTTGTTTATGGTTTTACAACAACCTTGCATTTTATCCTGATTGTATATCACCATTGTAGCCTGGAGTTTCTTTCGAAGATGCCAAAAAATCCCAGGAGCTTAAGAGAAAGTCAACATCTTAAGGCACTTTGACTTCTTTGTTTTTTTTTTCTTGATGAAGTGATTTATCTCTGAAGAACTCTTCTCAATTCAGTACATAGGATTTATGAGAACATTTATTGTTTTCAAATGTCATGTTTACTTAGATTGAATGAAGAGTGGTCCTACTAAAAATAAGACATAACTATTTTTTTAAAAAAGAATTTCTGTCTGTTCATGCCAAGAATGCTTTATGTATTTTCCTCAAATGAGCAAATGGGGACAATTTTGACACCTTTCACCTTATCTTAGAAAGCACTAGTGCTTTCGTAAGGGAGATTTTTAAAAATGGAAGCAATACTAACTGTTCATCTTCAGAATTGATTTACATGGAGTAAACATGTTAGTGGAATTCTCCTCCTCTTTCACTTTCTAACTCTGGATTTCAGACCTAAAATCATGGGGTGGGTTGGAGCAAGATAGGCACCTGCAGCACAGAGAAGAGGGAGTCGTGGTGCCTGAGCTTGTGTGAGAGCCCAAGGCGCTGGGAGGGCAGCCTGGCAGAGGATGCGTGTTAGTCAGCCAAAGGGGCGCTGATGCAAAGTACCAGAACTCTTTTGGCTTTTATAAAGGGTATTTGGGGTCAAAGCTTACAGTTACCAGGCCATGAAGAGTCCAACTCAAGGTACGATAAAAGGTACTTTCTCACCCAAAGTCTGCTGCCACAAGATGGCGGGCGATGTCTGTGAGGGTTCAGCCTTCCTCTTCCCTCTTAAGGCTCTGTGGTCCCAGCTTATTCTGACCTCAGCTGTAGACTGGCATAGGGCTTGTCTCTCTCCCCAGAGCTTGTTTCTTTCCAGGCTTTGTCAGCTGTTCAGGGCTCCAGTCTCTTCAGCTGCAAACTATCAAGCAAACAGCTCAGCTCTCTTAAACTCTCTGTGTTCTCCTTCTCGGTGTGTTTCTTTCCCTGTCTTTGACTGAGCATCCGTTTATATGGTCCACAAAGGGGGCTGGGGCAGGGACTCAAACCGAGTCACCCTAATGACGTGGTCAAATAAAAGCCCTAGTCTTGATTTAATAAAGTAAAAGTGAAACCTCTGAGTCTAATACAATCTAATATGCCCAGAGGAACAGACCAGTTTACAAACACAATCCAATATCTATTTTCGGAATTCATAAACAATACCAAACTGCCACCAGAATCAAAGCCGCCGCTGGATGAGGAGGATGTCCACACGTGGTTAGCATGGGGCCTGGGGGCCCCAGCAGCGTGAGGAGGGTGTTCACGTGGCAGGAGGTGGGCCATCTCGTGGAGTCAGAGATCAAGGGGGGTGAAAAGGGTGTCAGTGCAGGCATGGATGCATGGGGTGAGAAGAGCATTGGCCCAGCACAGGTGTTAGACCCCAAGTAGGGCGAGAAGGGCATCTGAATGGGTGAGGGAATAGGAGGGGAGGTTGGTTACATATTGATGAAGTACATAAATATATTGAGCGTATTGGAAGCCACGTTTCTCACTGTCAGAGAAGGAAGTTACAAATAAGAAATAAGAGAAAATATTGGAATTGAAGGTGTTGGTGTGAACTCATGGTTTTTAATAAATATTGACAGATTTACTAACACATGGAGATATAAACGGGTGTAGGTTCGTGTGCATGTGTCTGTTCCCTACCTCGCCCTCTGCACTGACAAGGCGTGGGCTAGCACACTCAAATAGCAGCAAGCACACTTAGTACCCTTATCTTGACTTCTAAATACCACTCTCCACTAAAAGGAAAGAAAGAGCCTCAGAAACATGGCTAATTCCAGGGTTTGTAGAGAGGAAATACAACATGGGCCTAGAGTATCTTGTGTCAGAAAAGTAAGGAAGTGCTCAAAGAATGACGGGACATGTCAAAGAGACACAGCAGCCAGCTTGAAGGGCTGCCACCAGCCAAAATGAGAATAATGTGAGCATCAAAAGAAATGACAGTAATAGATTACAACCCAGTTTTAAAAAAGAACAACTATGAGTGAATGCTGATCTAAGTAACTGAGTAAATTTAAAGTTTGATGAAGAGAAGAATGTTCACGTGATATCAGAGTATCTCCCCACAAAATACTTATTAATCCCAAAGGGGAAAAGAGTAACTTTAGAATGCAGAAACCTGGAAAGCACCCTTAACCAAGTGATCAAAGTGCATAAAGTGAGGCATAATTGAAAATGTATGCCACCTGATAGAATTTAGTGAGAAACATTGTGATATTCCTGCTAAAACTGCGTTATCTGAATCTGATCACGAGTAAACAACATAAACCCAAACTGGGGTATAATTTTGAGGTATGACTAACTGGACTGTAATTTCAATGTTATGAATCATTGGAGAGACATAGCAAAAGGCAAAATGTGATTTTGGACTGGATCGATTATTTGGACAAGTGGAAAACTTGAGTGGGATCTGATTATTAGTATCAAATCCCATTTCTTAGGAAATGCCTGGAGTATAGAAAGTGCTCATTAATTTTAACTGTGATGATGATGATGATTTTGACGACAATGATGACAACGGTGAAAACTTTGACAGAAGTACCATATGAAAAACTATATCTGACTCCCACCTACTCAATATCCTAGAGTTCTGGAACAGGAATACTCAGGATATGGGTTTTAAACACTTTTCCCCCTATGTCTGTCTTCAATTGCCCCAAAACTTGAGTATTGGGAACAAAACGTTGAATTATAAAGTTGGAAAAGCTAATGGTGAGTGTTCAATATCCTTTCTTAATGCCAATTTGGAAGAATTGATCCCTCTAGAAGGAAAAATTAATCCCAGTGTATTATTAGTTCTTTTATGTAGAACTTTGCTCATGTTTTCCAAGGTTTCCATCTCAAAGCATGCCATCAGTTACATTCACTGAAGTTATATCTGTATCTTCGTTTGGGTTGCAGTGGCATTCCTGTGGATTCTGCATACCCATAGGCCATCATTTCAGCATCCCCAACCTAACGAAGCACAGACTCAACCAAGAATTAAGCAGAGAAAGGAGATCCATACCCACCACAAAGCCATTGTCTAAACCTTTTCCATAGAGTCTTGAGCTGTCATTTAATCTTCAACTCACTTGATTAGCTGATTTTTCAGAGCCCTTCATACAAGAAACCAAAAGTTATTGGGATAGCCATGATAAGGGAAAAGTTGGTATGTGGAGGAAAGAGAAGAGAAGCCAACAGAAAGGCAGAGCTGCCAGCCTGACAGATGGGATGGGAACAAAATAACAAAAATGCTGACTCAGAGGTATCTTGTTGCACAGTTCAGAAGAGGGAAATGTGGTTGAGAGCTCACTAGACTAAGTGTCTTAACACTTAAGTTCTAGTCTTACTTTTTTAGCTATGGAGGACCTTGAGAAAGTCACATCTATACCATTGGGACAATAATCTATACCTTGGCTAGCTTATAGCATTTGGGTAAGAATCAATTTTATAATAATGGTATAATTTATACTCCAGAGTTATATATGATATATATGTTTACATATTTATAAAGCTGATTATTCTTTAAATAACATTTAAAAATGTGAATCAGTCTTTGCTTTACACTGCAGAAAATCATCTAATATATTTGTGAAGGATTTGCATTAAAGATAGGTTAAATTAAAATGAGGAAATGATGGTGCTTTTATGGCGAACCCCAGTAAATGAAAATTCTCTTGGCTTGTTGTTTAGGATTTTGGTAACAAGTGACAGAAACCCAACTAAAACTAGATGAAGAATATACCTGGGAAGTCCATGGTATGGGTTAGGGATCAGAAATGTGAAAATTCTAGTACTGGCTAATATTTCATCTGCATTGTCTATTTCCAGACAGTCTTTTTGCATATGGTGGCAAAGATGATGACTACCTACAGATAAATGCCTCCCCTTTTTTTTAAGGGTCATCTTAAACCATTCTAGAGAAGCATTAAAAGATGTGTCAGGTATACTCTGAGAATTATTTTTACCGTCCCCAGCTTGTGATGAATGGAACATCGATCCAGGATGCAAAATTCTCTGACACCTTGTCCATAGTCTGCCTGTGCAGGTTTGGCAACGTTAGGTCAGAGGG
>JAQZBX010101702.1:0-11234 GCA_029593785.1 Cabassous unicinctus
GAAGATGGTGATGGTGGAGGTGATGGTGGTTGTAAGGATGGAGGGGGTGGGGGTGGAGACAATGACAGTGACGGTGCAGGGTTGTAGTAAAAGGTGAGGAAAAGGAAAGATGGGATTGGCCGGGAGGGGAAGAGAGAAGCAACAAGAGAACCAGGGCAGGGCCCAGGGAGGCCTGGTGCTCGTGCTCTCAAGGCTGGGTCCTGCTGGGTTGGGGCCGTCCCTGCACACACACAGGTGTGTCTGTCCTAACTCAAGGGGGGTGTGGGGGGCAACTATGAAGTCAGACTTTCTGGTGCCATTTACGAATATCAGGAGGGGACGAGACCACGTGTGTTGAGGTGGGCAGCTCAGCTGGCCTCAGGTGGGGGCCTGAGGAAGTGGGGGGCGAGGCCACACTCTGGGGAGGCCCCACAGGAGATGTATGGGGAGGGGCCTGGGCCCTGGGAGAAGCCTCCCCCACCCCTCAGCCCTGTGGCTGGCCATGGGGCACACGATCCAGGCTGGGTCCTGGCTGCCCTAGCCCCTCCAGGCAGCCTCTTGGTCCTCCAGCTTAGACGGAGGCTTCCGTCTTCTTGGGCCCTCACCACATCCTCGTCCCTCCAGGACTCCAGCCTCCCCACAGCAGACACCTGCTCGTGGACAGCTCCAGTCAGCTCCTGCTGCAGACTGAGCACCTGCTCTCACGCAGGCCATGGCCTTGCACATGCAAGGGCCCCACCCTCCACACTCCCTCTGGCCTCCCCCTTCTCGCCTGGGGCCTCTCTTGGTGATGGGGCCCCACCCCCAGCCCTGGCAGGGTGCACGCTTGACATTCCTCAAGTTTGTGGAAGGAGGGAAAGTCCTGGATTTACCACCAACTGGCTCTGGGATACGGGCCAGCACTGTCCACGGCACTGTCTCCCGTCCAGCCAAGGGCTCTGGCTGGAGGGAGGGTGAGGGAGGCCACTCCCCAGGAGTGGGCCTGAGAGTGGCGACGGCCCTGGCAGTGGATTGGGTGTGGGCGAGCTGGGCAGGCTGGATGGCCCTGGAAGCCCCCCCTTGCCCAGGCTGGCATGGCAGTGGCCATCCCCCTGGTTCTGAGCAGTCCGAGCCAGGAGCCTGGTGGGGCCTCCTGGTGGGGCAGTGGCTCGGGTCCAGGACGAAGGTGCAGTAGGGGGCAGCGAGGACCTGACACTGGGTGGGCCGTGCCTCTGGCAAGCACAGGCCCCTGCCCCCGAGTGTCAGGACTGCCTGGGGCTGACCTGAGCCACCTGCCCCGGGACCCTGTACAGGAAGTGAAGTGCATGGGGGCCCAGGAGGCACCTGCCTCATGCCCCCTGGAAGGGGGAGGGAGGGGCAGCGGAAGCCGCCCACCAGGCCCGTCAGTCCCAAGCATGGCCTGGCTCGGGGCTCTGGGCCCCCCCTTCACCCCACTCCCAAGGGGCAGGCCCTGTCCAGCCACCTGTCCAGCCTGACCCCACTGGGGTGGGAGAGGGGCACAACAGCCTCCCAGCCTCGCCCCCCTCCTGCCCAGGTGCTTCCTACCTGAGCTTTTGGGGGCCCAGCCCCACCCTGCAGGAGGCAAGAGCTACAGCAAAGGCAAGGTGGGCGTGCCAGGTGGAGGAGGGAGGGCGGCAGGGGCGCCGGGTCAGCCTTCCCGGTGAGAGGACAGGAGGATGATCTGCCTCTGCGGCCACCAGGACCACAGGACGATGGAGACTGAGACCCTGCGCGGCCCGTGGAGGGCTCTCCGCCAGCCCAGCCTCCTCCCCCTGGCCCCACGGCGGCCTCCCGTCCAGACTCCGGCCTGCACCCTGCAAGGAGATGCCCCCAGCCCAGCCCCTTCTGTCCCCATCAGCAAGGCCTCCCCAGGAATAACCACGGCCTTCTCTGCCTGAGGCGTTTTTATTCCATAGTTGCTCACTGTTAGGCGGTGTGGACGTAAGAGGACCGCCACGAGGCAAGCACCTCGCTGACCGCAGCGTCGCCCCTGGAGCAGGCACCCCCGGCACGCGTCTGCACGTGCCTCTGGCACGCCGTGCCGCATCCTGCGTGTCTTAAGTACATGCATGTGTGTTTCACTAGGACTGTGTCGGGTACGGAAGTAACAACCGGCCACTCCTCCCAGCGTTAACTTCACAGTGACTGTCGGCAGAAGATGGCGAGTCCAGTGTCGCTCACTCGGGGCAGGCTGCCCCACCCCAGGGAAGGCCGTGGGGAAAACCAGAGCCGACGCCACCTCCCCACGCTGGGCAGGCCGGTGGCTGCAGGGCGCGTGGGCCCTGCCGTTTGTGGACACGGGGACACACACACGGGGAAATCCAGGTCACGGAACACATCACACCAAGTGCAAAACCCGAAGGCCCTTCCTGGAGGTGGGGCCAGGGCCGGGGCCTGGGCCATGGAAGGGGAGCTGGGGGCCGGTCCCAGCCTGGGGAGGGGGTTGGCATCAGCAGGCGGCTGTGCTGGGCTCGGGCCAGGATGCCTCCAGCTCGCAGGGGACCATGCTGCAGACCTTCCCTCCACGCCAGGCAGACTGCTCAGTACCCCATCAAGTATGTCAGGAGGAGAGAGTGATAAACTCAGTGGGACACAGTCCCCAGAGTGTTTCCCGTCACAGCCAAAGTAGCCCCAGAGGCTTGGCCTCAAGGTGCACAGGGCCTCCCCATGCTGCAGCCACACCCTGCTGCACCCAAGGCTTCGGCAGCATTTGCTGGGTGAGTGCGTGGGCGCGGCAGGGTGACCCTCACCAGCTCGGGGGCACTTGCGCTGTAGGGGTGTCAGCCTCCCCAGGCTGCACCCTGCTCCCTGCCCACACACTGGCTGCTTTCACCCACCCACCCAGGAGAAGGACTGTGCAAATCTTGCTCATGGGAAGGTCGATGCTTTGCAAATAGGCAACAGCTGCAGGGAGACCCGGGAGGCCGGCGACGTCCAGGTCCAGCAGTGGCCTCCCACATGCAAGGGGGTTGGCTCAAGGCAGGCAGCGGCCACCTCCAGGCCCCCGTGGACCCTCCAGCTGCCCTGGGCCCCACTCTGGACATGCTCAGGGGCACCTGGAACCCGGCACTTCAGCAGGAAGGTGGCACTGCCCATCACCAGGCATCAGAAGAGAACCTGCTTCCAAATCTCGACTTTCCCTGTGCAGCCGTACTGCTCTCCAAGCCAGAGAAGTCCCCATCTACCTCCCACCCGGCCACCTCCTGGGCGGAAGGCCCGGTTCCCATAGATCCGAGAGCTGCTGGCTCCCAACCCATTCTCCTGTTGTCCCCCGGTGACACCAGCTGTGCCTGGGTAGCCCCTGCTGGCTTGCCCAGGGCCTTCCCGGCAGGGGTCCCTGCTGCCACCAACCCAGACCCGCCTGTTCCTGCCTCCGGGGCTCCCCTCCCCCGTGCCCTCGTCCCAGCTGCCCGTGAACCCACGGGCACGGTCACGCCAGCAGGGACTTGACGAGGCCGCAGTGGAACTTGCGGACATGGCGGTAGAGGTCCCCGGACTGCGTGAAGCGGCGCTCGCACCAGCGGCAGGCGTGGGGCTTCTCGCGCGTGTGCACCACCGCGTGGCGGCTCAGGTTGTGCGAGTACTGGAAGCCCTTGCCGCACTGCACGCACGTGTAGGGCTTCTCGCCCGAGTGCGTCCGCTCGTGCCTCCGCAGCGTGTACAAGCAGGAGAAGGTCTTCCCGCAGAGCGGGCACGTGGGCGCGGCGCCGTCGGGCGAGAGCCGGGCACGCGCGCCCTCGCGCTCGCGGAAGTGGGAGCTGAGGTGCAGCTGGAGCACGTGGGCGCCGGGGAAGAGCTTGCTGCACAGCGGGCAGACGCGGAGGTGCCCGCCGGGCCCCAGCTCGTCTTCGCTGGCCCCCGGCTCTGCCCTGCTGACCAGCAGCGGCTCCAAGCCCACGGCCAGATGCCTGGCTGCAGGAAAGGCGGAGGGGCGCGGGGGGCCGCGGGGGCTCCGAGAGCTGCTGCCGCCCTCCCGCTGGGGCAGTGCGTCCTGCTCGTCCTTCACAGCTGGCTGCGAGCCCCCCTGGCTTGAGGGGGGTGGCTGGAGAAGGCAGGGCGGGTGGACAGGCTCCTGCCTGGGGCAGGCCTTGAGCGACAGGTCTAGGGCCCCGTCTACCTCTCCTGGGGCCTGCCAGGGAGGTGGCCCCGCGGTTCGTGGGGGGAGGGCGGCCTTGACCCCACCGTCGGGCACCCTGGCCTGGGCGGCGGGGCGGAGGTCGGGGGTCCAGGCGGGCAGGGGGCCCGGAGGCTGGCCAGGCGGCTCGGCCGCAGGGCCCGGGGTCTGCGGGCTCAGCCGCGGCTCCTTCTCCCGGAGCCGGCGCCTGCACACCTTGACGATGTCGTGCATGTGCAGGTAACTGGCGGCGGCCAGCACGTCCTCCACGGGCAGGTCGCGGAGGTCCAGGCGGCCCTCGTACATGAAGTCCAGCAGGCGGCCGAAGGCGGGCGGCGTGACGATGTCGCCGTTGAGCCGCACCGTGTCGCGGCCGCCCGCGGGCCGGTCCCTGTAGAAGAGATGGAAGGAGACGCTGCACGCGGCCAGCACGGCGCGGTGGGCCGGGAAGCGCGCGTCGCCCACCAGCACGGTGCAGTCGCACAGGAAGCCGAGCTCGCGCTGCTGCCTCAGGCGGCCGAGCAGCCGCCCGCCGTGCTCCGGGAACTCCATGCCGCCGCCGTCATCACCTGGGCACAGACGGGACGCCCGTGAGCGCGCCTGGAGACGCACGGCCGCCGCTCGCGCGCGGGCGGCCCAAAGCTTCCTGCCGGTGTCCACGCAGCGCCCGGAGAGCGCGCGGGGACGACGCGCGTAACTGCCCGCCGCGGGGAGCCGCCCTGGGCACCTGCCCGGGAGCAGGAAAAACCCGATCGAAAGTAAACAGAAGCCGCTACCAAGCGAGGGCCGCGGGTGGCGAGCGCGGCGGGTCCCGGCGTTGGGTCGGGGGCCCGAGGCGCGCCCTCCCCGTCGGGCCGCGCGGACCCTCACCCTCCGCCTGGCCCGGCCCGGCGCTCCGCGGCCCGAGCCCCCGCCGCCCTCCCCGCCTCCGCGCCGCCTCCAGCCGGCCGCCGGGTCCGCCAGATGCCGCCGCCGCCGCCGCCGCCGCCGGCCCCATTTATGGCAGCGCGGCCGGGAAGCCGGCCCGGCAGGCGGGGCAGAGCCCGGCGCCCGCCCCCCGCCTCACCTCCGCCGCCCCAACTTTCTCTCCGGCCGCCGCGCGCCCGCCCCGTGGGTCCCGGGAGAAGCTGCGGACCGCGCGCCACGGCGGGGAGGGCGCTCGGGGCGGGGGAGGGAGCCGGGGAGGGCGGGAGGGGGGCGGCGGGGCGCGCTCCAACTTGGCGGGCCCGGCCCCGCCCGCCGCTCGCCCCGCCCCGGAGAGAGCGAAACTCGGGGCGGGGGCTGGAGGGGGCGGGCCGAGGCGACTTCCCGGAGCGGCGGAACCTCTGAGGTCACCCTCGCCGCCCCTTCCCCGGCCGCCCCACCCCCGCTCCCCCGCTCCCCCGCTCCCCGCCAGCTAGTGCGCCGCGGCAGGGGCCGGGTGTGGGGTGCGGTGGGGTGACCCTCTCGCGATACTTGCCGCCTCGGCCTCCGTGTCGCTCGGGGGTCCCGACTGGGCCGGCTGCGAAGGGACCCGTTCCGAGGGCCCGCCCCCCACCCCATTGCGCGTCGGAGCGGTCACCCGAGGGCGCGGCCCGGACCCCGGGCTCCTGCCACCGCGCGGGGTGCTGATTCTGGGATCGGGGAGGGGGCGCGTGCGGGCCGAGGCTTCCTTGATCTTGAAAAGATGACATCCCTTCGCCGGGAGCCTCCTTTGGAGTGTAAGTGATTTTAGCCGAGTCCCTCTTCCACTCAAGCAGGATCTCGACCTTGGGGTCCAGAAGGGGGCACCCGCCCTCTCAGCGACTCCTGGGTGCCAGGCGCGCTCGGCAGTGTCCAAGAGACACGGGGATCCCGCTGGTCCAGCAGACGCGGGATGCGGGGAAACGCAGTAAAGGCGGAGCCCGGGGCGCCTCGCAGCGCAGGACGGGGGTCGGTGTCCAGGGGTGGGGGCGACTCAGTGGGCTTTGGCCTCTGGTGGGCAGGGCGGCCCGGGTGGAAGGTGTGGGGTGGCACCTAGTTCCGCTAGGAGAGTAGTTTGGAGAGACTGGGGTCCCGCCACGCGGGATGGTGTACTGATGGCCACGACCGTCTCCCGGCGGCCCCATCCTGGCGGGGCGGGGCAGGGCGCAGCCTGCGCCTGAGCTCCTACCCGGCACCACCCCGGGAGCCGCGGAGATGGAGGGTGGAGGGGGTCTTGGGTGGCCGCAGGGCTGGCAAGGTCCCTAAGCAGGGAGAGACAGAGGGGGGCTGGACTTGAGGTGGTGGGGGCAGCGCTGGAGGAGGGCTTGATTCCCAAGGGGGAGGAGGAGCAGGAGGAGTCCGGAGGATGGAGCCTCCGGAGGGAGAGTAAGGGTCTGGTTCCAACCCAGTGCGTTGGGGGACGCAGGGGTGGCCAGAGGCCTTGGGGCCCACCTACCTGACAAAGCCCCCCCCTGTGGAGAGAAGGTCACATGCTGTAGTAAAAAGTTATATGTTGTTTGCCCAAATTAAAATTCTACCAGGAATGCTGTTTGTGTTTGCTAAATCGGCAGTTGCAGCTTCCAGGCCTCGAGCCACACCCCACCCTCCCCCCACACCCCCACAGCCACGGAGGTGGGGGACAGCAGAGCCCTGGGCCTGGGGCAGACCCCCAGGAGGGAGCCAGCCCCCCCCCAACATCCAACACTTATGCCCTGGCCCCCCTGCACCCGAAGCGCTGGATTCCAGTAAGCTCAGCCGCAGGTGCCCCTGGGGTCTGCCTTTGCCTCCTTCCCAGCCTTGGGTGCGACCCTGAACGTCCTGCCCGAAACGGGGACAAGGACAAGGGGGCCTCCCACAGTCTTTGTTCAAGATGTTCTGGAATGCTCTCCCCAGATGTCTCTCCTGTCCCCTCCTGAAAGAGGCCGTCCCTGAGCCCCCAGACATCCTCCCCAGCCCTCGCACTGGCCTTGGCCTTCTTCAGAGCCCCCCGCCCCACACACACACACGTTATCCTGGTTCTCCACGTGCGTCTGTCGGGTCACGCCTGCCTGCGCAGGAGGGCAGCGCCTGGAATCTGTTCTCCCCGGGCCCTCACCTGGCAGCCCCCCGCCACAGGCCTGGGGCGTCGAGACGGGGTGCTGCTTGCTGGCAGCACCAAGCCCACCTCCAGGGCATGGCGGGGGTCGCAGCCTGCGGGTGCCTGGGGCTTGGCCCAGATGGAGGCGGGCTGGCGCTTTACCGGGGGTGGGAGGGGCAGGTCCGAGTTGAAGTCCCCCTGCCCCCTCCCGTGCACCCCCACCTCAACAGCCCAGCCCTAGCGCCACCAGCACGTGGTCTGCTGACCAGGCCGTCCAGGGAGGACAGGAGCCGGGTGCAGAGCCGTCAGCGAGGTCCGCGTGCGCAGGCCTCCCCAGCCGCCCTCCGCTCCGGCCGCCATCTGGCCTGGGGGCTGCCCCAGGCCCCGCCCTGCAGCTGCTGTGGAGAACACGCGGTCCCGCCCCCCACATGGCAGCTGTGGAGGTGACAGGGCCCGAGGTCCCTTCACTGCCGGGGGTGGGGGGAGCAGCAGCTTTCGTGGGAAACATCTGGCCGAGGAGTGCCCAGTGGCCCAGCAGTGTGGGCAGCTGGGGCTGGGCCCTCCCCTGGTGCCTGGTGTTCTTGAGGAAGGGCTCTGCTGTCCCTCTGGGAGGCCAGAACAGTAGGGGTGTGGTGCGCAAGGGCTCAGGGCGAGCAAGCTGGACCACCAACCCCGGGAAGCCTCTGGCCAGGACCCGTTCCCGCAAGGCCGGCAGGCCGGAGAGCGGCCTCGGCAATGCCTCTGCCACGAGAGGGCGCCCTGCGGCCCTCCAGGCCACTCGGCCTCCTGCCCCAGCGCTTCACCATCCTCTGGCCAGGATGGGGGAGGGGTGAGGGGAGCAGAGAGGGGGCCAGGAGGTGTTCCTTGGGCAAGTGGGACAGTCCCGGGGGGTCCCCAGGCGGCTGGCGGGGAAGGTTTGCCAAGCGAGGGGCAAAAGTGGGATGCCCAGGCTCTGGGGGCAAGGCTGGGCACAGAGACCCATGGGCTGGGACAGCTGTGCTGGGGGTGGGAGGGGGCTGAGCAGAGGTGGCAGGCGAGAAGCCAACCCGAGTGAGCCCCCGGCCCACGGAGCCAGCCTGCCCGGCCTGAGGCCAGCCCCCAAGAGGCAAGGGATGGAGCCCTGATTTCCTGGTGTGGGGCTGGGCTGAACCAGGCCAGGCGAGCCCCTGGCCCAGAGCGCCTGCGTTGACTGCCCCCCAGGCTGAACTCTGACCCTAGATGGAAAACAAAAACGACAACCCCTCCAAATGCTCACCAGCCCCAGTTGGTGACTGCCAGAGTCCACCTCTTCCCGACGGTTATCAGAGGCCTCGGCTTGGGCAGCGGAGGAACCTCTGGCTCTAGCTGGGGGCCAGGCCCAGGGGTGTGGGGCTTGGCCCCACCCTCAGGACCCCTCGTGGAGCTGCCCCTCAGAGGACTGCAGGTGCCCGAGTCCACTGTGCCCGGGCCGGCTGGCAGCCGAGTCCAGCCCTGCGCTTGACTCTGCTCTAGCCCCCACCCCCAAAACACAGGAGCCTGGGGCCCTCTGGTGTCTGCACCATCAGGGGTGGGTCCCGCGCAGCCAGGGGTGCCCCTCTCACCACTCCGGGGGTCCCCTCTGCCCCAGACCCTGGGAATGGGATTCCCAGCCGGCCTTCAAGGCCCACCTCAAACCTGACCCCCTGGGGACTCCCCCCACCCTGGGCTACGGCACATAATGAAAGACCAGTTTACAACCCCCCACCCACGCGGGCCTCTTCTGATAGGGTCGCGGCAGTCGGAGGCAGAGAAGTGCAGGTTCCAGTTACAAACGGGGAAACTGAGGCTGGGCAGGACGCGGCCTGCGGCCGGCGCGCTCCGTCGGCGGCGTCAGGCCCTCTCCTCGCCCCGGGCCGCGGGCGGGGGCGGCCGGGGGCGGCGGAGGCGGATGTGGGCGGGCGGCTCCGGGAGGCGGGGGCGGGCCGGGGCGGGGCCGGGCCGGGGCGGCGGTAGGACCGAGCGCGGCGGGCGGCCGGCCCAGCGCAGCCAGCGCAGCCCGGGAGCGGCCGGAGCAGGCGGCGCGGCAGCGAGCCCCGGGCGGCGGCGAGGCCCGGCCCGAGCCAGCGCGCCCCCGCCCGCCCGCCCGCCGCGGCCTCCCCGCCCGGACCGCCGAGCGCCGGGCCCGAGCGCGGCCCGGGATGCGGAGCGGCGGGCGCCGGGGGCCCCGGCCCGGCTAGGCCTGCGCTCGCGGACGCGGCGCCCGGTGAGTCCCCGCGGCCGCCCTGCGGGGCGGGGCCCGGATTTCCTCCCGCCGGGCCCGGGCGCTTTGTTCCCGGCCGGCCGGCGGGCGCGGGCCGCGGCGCAGCCGGAATGGAGGCCCGGGAGCAGGAAGTGGCCGAGCGGCGGCCGCGGGGAGGGCGCCGGCGGCCTGGGGGCGCGGGCCTCCCCGTGACCTTGGGGAGCGGCTCTGCCGGGGGCAGCCGGAGCCGGGGTCGCGGCCCTGCCCTGCGTCGCGGGCCTGGGGGGCCCAATGGGGCGCCTGGCCAGCGAGGCGGGGGTCCCGGGAGGTGCTGGGGCAGCCTGCGGTCAAGTTTGAGTGGGCTGCGGGGAGTGGGGGCCAGACCTGGTGTCACCCCAGCCAGTAGCTGTACGTGGTGGCCGCGTACCCAGGCAGGCCCACGGAGGACTCCTAGACTCCCCAAGCCCCTATCCCAGGCCAGGGGCCTTCCCTCTGGGGCCCCCAAACTGCTTCCTGGGCTGGGTGGGCTCGGGGGTGCCCGCCCACCCATCCCATAGCCTGGGGCCTGGAGGGTGCTGGGGCTCGCCCTGGATTGGGGGGTCCTGGGGTAGCCAATGACCCTACCCAGGTGGTACTGGGTCCTGAGTACTGTCTTGGGGGGTCCGGTGGGGGGGCCAGAGTGGACCCCCACAGTGACTCCCGAGCCCCTGCCTCTCCCAGGTGGTCGCTCTAAACTGGTTGGAGCCCCTAGTCCAAGCGAGGGTGGGTGGGTGCAGCCTTGGGAGCTTCGTTCCCTGCCCCCCAGCTGAACCTCAGCTCGGCAGTGTCCCCAGGGCAGAGGGAGGGGCCTTGCAGAGCCGGGCTGTTAGAGAAAAGTTGTGACAATTTTAACAGTGGCACGCTTGTGAAGACACTGGAGGAGGCCAGGGTGCCCCAGGCGGCCGTGGCCGCGCAGTGTGTACACTTTGCACGCTGCCCTGTGTGTGTACGCAGGTGTGTCTCCACACGCTGGGCGGTGGGCTCTCGACAGCTGTCTGACTCCATCGGTACCAGCTCAGTTCCCATGGCTCGGGGCGGAGCTGCGGGGAGCCCGGCCCCCTGCCTCCCGCCGCGCCTCTCAGGTCACAGCACTCCCCGGCTCAGAGCCCTTTCCTGGGAGCTCTGCCTCCAGGCTCGCGGCTGCTCTGAAGTTAGTGTAGGACAGTCGCAAAGCCGCGCTCTGTAGGTGCAGCCGGTGCCTCGGGAGGACAGCAGGGTGTGCTGGCGGGAGCGCACCCACGCGGCCTGTAGAAAGACCCACACTGAGGTCAGTTCCACAGAGTTCCTTGGGAGCCTAGGAGGAGTCTTTCCCAACCTGCTCCCAGGGGGGCCCGTCTAGAGGAGAAGCAGAGAACTGCTCATAGGAAGAGCTCCCCAGAGCGGGTGACGTGGAGTCTGGGTTTTGAGGGATGCCTAGGAGTTCATCCAGCAGGGGCGCTGTGGAGAAGGCCATGCAGTATCGGTCCAGCGCGTCTGCTCGAGCGAGGGCTGGCTGGTGGGCCGCCACGGGGCAGGCGCCAGTGCTCCGTTTGCACAGGGCCCCCCCCTTTGTTGCCTCCTGAATGCTGTAATTGTGGGTCTGTAACAACCCTGGCCTGGGGGCCCCTCACTGACAAGACCAGTGTGAACCTCTGTCTGTCCCCAGCGCCCAGCACTGGACCTGGCAAAACCAGAGAAGCCTGGTCCACGTGGGCCGAATGAATGAGCCGGTTTCAGGCTGGCCGGAGCGCTGTGGTTTAGGAGGGCCTGGGGGTTTTTGTGGTGAGGGTTTTCAGGGCGCCCGGGACAGCTCTGGGCGCTTCTCTGCGCCAGCCGCCTGTGCTCGTTGCTCTGCCTTCTCCGTGTTTGAATTTCTCTCCTTCCCCAGTCTGGCCTCAGGGCGGAGG